>JAQFYP010000868.1:0-18833 GCA_034694865.1 Bilobella braunerae | reverse complement strand
TTGTTTAATTGTTTGGGTAAACAATTTGAGGTTTGTTTAATTGTTGTTGTTTGTCTCCTACCTGGCTCCACCCAATTCAACTTTTTCATTCAAAACTTAGATTGCTAAAATAGATTATGTACCAGAACTAATTAAAGGGGATTTAATATAAGTTTTGCCGCTGCTTTGGCTTAAATAAGATTACTGACACAATCGTCTGGTGGCGCATTGTTCGTAACAGTAATTGGTTAAGGGGAAAATCAATAGTAAATTTCTGATTGGGGGATTCAAATCCCCATTCTCAGACTGGCTAGTGGAAACAGTTACTCTTACCAACTGTCTAAATTTTATATGTTTATATATCGTGTAGCTAATTCCTTTTTCTTATTTGATAAAAATAGGATTGTCATCGATCCAAAGATGAATATTATTTATTATCTAGGTTATATACCAGGATAAAATACATTTCTATAGCGAGGAGATAAGTGCATATATCAATTATTAATTGTGGCTGGACTACAAAAAATTAAATGGCATACTGACATTAAGTTAAGTCCATCACTTCTTGTTTGCGAAGTTATAACACAAGTCGCCCCAAGAAATTCATATATCGTCAAAAATGAAAAAGTATCTTTCCTTATCAATCTTACTCGATATAATTAACAATTTTGCATTTAATGCTGCTCAAACTCCGTACTTGTGGAATTCTAAATTGATGCAATACACATGGAAAAATTCAAGACGCCACAAAATCAGCTTCTGGCTATTTATTACACCCAATCTACTTATATCTGTAATTGCGTTTATGCTAACCCTTCGCCAACAGACGCTGCATGTTTTCATATTGCAATCAATGTACATCATGTGCTGTGGATTTGATTTTTTGTTCCAAATTACTTTTGTACTTCACCAAGAAAAATACTTGATTTTCAACCAAATATTTGATTCACTCAGCCGTATTGAAGGTAAGAGGTTTTAGTTAGTATTAAATGATAAAATTTTACTATTGAGAGAATGTTTGATTAACAAAGTGTATCGTTGTTTGTTCAACAATGTAACTATCTCAAATTGGTGCTTATTTTGGATACACGAACAGAGCAGAATTTCACACACTACAAAAACTACCTTTTTTGAGCATTTCTTGGTCATACGAATCATCCCCAAAATTACATGATAAATTACAGAAATTTTTTCAGGAGCATTAGATCAGTCATCCAAGCCTAAAACTAAGACATATTGGAAAAACATTGCAATGTGTTCTATTTTATCCATTTGTGTGGCTACCATTGGTTGCATAATCGGAGGTGCTGTATTCATTCTGAAATATCGGAGTCGTCTTCGTGCAGTGTTTTTCTGTTCAACACTGGTGACGCACAGTGCATTCCTTGCGGTCGTGTTAATGGTTACAATAGTACTTTCGGTGGGAACCGGAATTGTTTACGGATCTTGCCCTTGTATTGTGTCCATTTTTTGGTGTACATCACTAATACGAAAATACTTAAATCTTATAAAATCCTGTGCAAGTGCAACAGAATTGGTTACATTAATGTATTTATACAAGTCATTCCAAATTACAATTTTATTAGCGAACGAAATCTCGCGCGAATATATTTGCGTAGTTGCTATGAACTCTGCAAAGTGCGTCTCGGCGGTAGGCCTCACACTTGTTGTAAGATATCACGATTTGCTCGATTTTAACACTATTATTTCGGTATCAATGGCTACGTTAGTTTTTTTGTTGTTTCTTATGCTAAGTTACTACTCTCTCGGCGATATAAACTATAATTCTAAAAAGATAATTAGAAAGCTGTCATATAAAATGCTATATGTGGAATCCACAAAAAACAAAAAAGAATTATTGCAAAGGCATGTTAAGTCTCTTGTCGCAATGAAGCTTGAATTTGGCTCGTTTGGCCATTTTACTAAGGCTAACAGCGCAAATATTATTACAAAACTAATGTATTACACGTCGAAAGGCATATTGGTGGCAAACAGTTTCTTTTAGAGCAAAAGAATATAGATGTCTTAAGTCTAATTTTATGTGTAAGGTATAAAAATGCGTAGCTCTGGAATAATATCATATTTGTAAGATTTAAGTAAGAAATAGGAAAAAAACAGCAATAGCTACAATCGGGGATGCATGTGGAGTAGGCAGGTATAGAAATGCAGTACTAGTACTACTACCAATATATGTGAACAAGTTTTTGTAAGCTATATATTGAAATACTAAACGCAACTCAATTATTGTGAATATAACTAAGTATTTTCATATTATTATTATTAACTACAGGACTCCTCTTAGTCTAATATAAGAACCATTGAGCCTCACTATCCTAAGTCATAGGCAGTGAGCTATATATTAGCTATTACAATATAAGAACCAAAAATTCAAACAATATACGGAACTTGAACTTATGCCGATTTATGGTTGCCAAAAAATCCGCTCAAATTAGGCACCACACCGGGATCATTCCTCATAGTTAATTGTTTTTTGTGCGTCCGTCCGTTTCTGTGAAGTAATTGCAGTAAAAATTTACAATGGTGAGCATTTTAAAGTAATTAGAAAGACCCGCAGAGTACAACTATAGTCCGCCCTGAGTTACAAGGGTCTCACCCATTTACATAATTTTCACGACCTCTAATTGGCCCCGCCCCGAGACAAAAAAAAATTGGTGTTTTTGTGTGTATTTTTACTTTTTCCCAAATTTTTGCTAGTAATTTTTTTGTATAAATTACCACCACGTTATTTCATCTTTGGATTCTAAACCTTCGTTTTGAGTATAAAGTATTAGCCAAAAAGCCCTTGCGAAGACAGGGCAGTGCGTTTTTTATAAAAGTAATACTGAGTTTTGTTGTGCGTTATTTGGAAAGCCTACTACTCTAAAACTCTTCTAAATTTTTTATTCTTAGTAAATATTTTATTTCTTCTAATAAGTTCTCGATGTAACAATTGCAATTAATTTAATGGTCGCTGGAGAGGATAGTTATGTATTTTTTTCCGTTTTCCAAACTAAACCAATTTCCAATTAATTTCCAACATCCAATCAAACCTGGCGGCCGTGGGATTCGAACCCGCAAGTGTGGAGACTGCAATGCACTAACCACTGGACTGCGGTGGCTAACTTTCATGTTTTGATTTAACTGTGAGTTACCCGGACCAGAAGACACTTGTCATTTAAAATTTAGGCTAGGACACTTGAACAGCTACAGTCAAGACAACTCCCGTTTTATGACGGGTTGTTTAGCTAGTATCAAAATAAAATAATATGTGCATAATTTTTATTTTCCCATTGCAATGCTTTGTTGAGACAATTTTTGGGCTTCTGCTGTGATATGACAACCGATACACACAACAATTTAAATTAGTGAGTAGAAGTTTAGTGGGGCGGCATTTGCCCATGACAAACCAATACATTTATAAAATTGTCCATGATCCGCCTTTTTTAACTTAATTATTTTTAATGAACTCCTCACGGCCATTACCCAGATAGATAACAATAAATTATTAAAATTAAAAAAACCTAGGTACCCTTTGCTCATTAGGGTTTCATAATAATTTTTGAAGGTGGTTTCACGATCCAAATTTATTCTGCAAAGCTAAAAAAGTTGCAAAACTATTTGCAAATGCATAAACTTTGAAAATTGAGAGAGACACCAATGCAGCTCCTGTATTCCACTTATACATAGGAGACCTGTCATTTGTACTTTACACCTTGGATATTCTACGTTGTCAAACGAAACTACCACCTTTAGATTAAGGAGGCAAAGCTGCATTTTGGAAAGTAGCTATCCCGAAACCGCGATACTAAAAGTTCCTGCTCGAATAAGATATATCTTGTCAGTCAGGTAAGTTCCTCAAACCTAGAATTCGCCATGCAGCTCCTTTGGAATGGTCCTTTATCAATTTGAAGTGGTGTATTTGCTCAAAACGTTAAGACACTTATGTTTAAAAGAAAAAATTTGGAAATGAAAGTTCAGTCTATACAAAACTCGACAGTACTGTATTGCTGAAGCAGATATTTTTCCTAATTTAGTTCTAGTCAATGTTAGAGAAAGGGAGGTGCTAGTTTTAGATTAACCAACCCCATCCACACCGCTCAGACGTCAAACCTACCCATTGCAGTAACAAGGTGTAGTAAGCATCTATAATAGCCTTGACAAAATTATGGTGTTTTCCTTTATGAGACAAGTTTGTAACCAAGTCGACTTGTACGTTTATAATGATATTCACGAAATTCTTAGTAAAAAAAACAAGACGTTGTCTAACTGATAATCAGTAATTAATAAGTTATTATTTTCGTTTTTAGAAAAGATAAGGATCTGGAGTCGCTGAGGTCCTTGAGAACATCATGATTTTCGGTATCATGCTAAATTAGGAAAAACCCGAAAAATCCAATTTTTTGAATTTGGAAGTCATTTAGGGGGTCATTGATATAAGGAGGAAGGGTCTGGGGTCACTATGGTCCTTGAAATCATCATAACTTTTCGTTTCCTGCCAAACTAGCAAAAATCCAAATTTTCGGATTTGGGGGTCATTTAGGGGGTCGTCAAATGTAAGGTGAAGGATATGACCCTTATGGCCCATCTTCGAACTTGGCCTCACTCTTGCCCCAACTACCTATAACTGAAAAAAAAATTTGAAAAAAGTTCGTTTGAGAGTTATCGCGCAAACCGACATACAGACGGACGGACGGACAGAACATTCCAATAAAGTAGCTAATACGCTACTTCATAATTGCACTGGCGGGACTAATTCTCTTTTCCGATTTGATTAAAATTGTATTGTCATCAATCTAAAGATGAATATTATTTATTATCTAGGTTATATACTAAGGTAAAATACATTTCTAAAGAAATATGTTAAGTGCATATATCAAATTTTAATCGTGGCCGGACCACAAAAAAATTTAATACCATAACCACATTAAGTAAAGTTCTTTATTTCTTGTTTGTGAAGTTACAACACCAGTCGTTCCAGGAAATTTACGCATCGTCAAAAATGAAAATGTATTTTTCCTTACCCGTCTTACTCGATATAATTAACACTTATGCATTTAATGCTGCTCAAACTCCGTACTTGTGGAATTCTAAATTGATGCAATACAAATGGAAAAATTCAAGACGCCACAAGGTCAGCTTCTGGTTATTTATTACGCCCAATTTGCTAGTCTCCGTGATTGCGTTTATGCTAACCCTTCGCCAGCAGACGCTGCATATTTTCATATTGCAATCAATGTACATCATGTGCTTTGGACTTCATTATTTGTTCCAAATTACTTTTGTACTTCACATAGAAAAATACTTGATTTTCAACCAAATATTTGAGTCACTCAGCCGCATTGAAAGTAAGTGGTTTGAGTTAGTATTACGTAATAGAATTCACTATTGAGAGAATGTTTGATCAGTAATCAGATTTTGTGTATGAATTTAGCATAGTAATTTTCACTTTCGAAGCAAATCAGCGGCTTTGCGTCCCTAGGAAAGGGAGCGTAATGGGAGGAGTTTTTGATTTTGCTTTTGCAGACTAGTTTTTTACTAAAAACTATTAGCGATTGGATGGGCACGGGAATACGCATGTGCAACTTTCATAGGTTATTTTCAATTCAGTAACAACTCAACCGTCGTGGAGGAAGGGTCTCATAAGAGATCTTCCTCCATAAATAACAATTTACATATTTTTTTGTTGTCGAGTCTTTAGGACATGTTCTATACTAGTAACAAAGTAACTATTCCAAATTGGTACTTACCTTGGGTACAACACATATTGGGTAAAACACATAATTTTTTTTGAGAATTTCTTGGTTATACAAATCATCCGCAAAGTTACATGGTAATTTTCGCATTACATGAATTTTTTCAGGTGCAATTGATCAGTTATCCAAGCTCAAGTTTAAAACATATTGGGAATATATTGTCATGTGTTCTGTTTTATCAATCTGTGGGGTTACCGTGGGCTGCGCATTTGCAGGTGCACTATTTATTCTGCAATATGGAAGTCGTTTGCGTGCAATTTTTTTTTGTTCTGTGCTGGTGACACACAGTGCATTCCTTGGGGTCGCTACAATGGTTGCAACAATACTTTTGATTGGAATTGGAATTGTTTTCGGGTCTTGCCCTTGTCTCTTGTCTATTTTTTGGTGTACATCAATAATACAAAAATATTTAGATCTTATAAAATCCTGTGCAAGTGCGACGGAATTGTTTACATTAATATATTTATACAAGTCACTTCAACTTACAGTTTTATTAGCAAACGAAATTTCGCGCGAATATATTTGCTTAGTTGCTATGAACTCTGCAAAGTGCATCTCAGCGGTAGGCCTCACACTCGTTGTGAGATATCGTGATTTGCTCGATTTTAACACTGTTATTTCGGCATCAATGGTTACGTTAGTTTTTCTGTTGTTTCTTATGCTAAGTTACTACGCCCTCGGCGATTTAAACCATAATTCTAAAAAGATAATTAGAAAGCTGTCATATAAAATGCTATATGTGGAATCCACAAAAACCGAAAAAGAATTATTGCGAATGCATGTTAAATCTCTCGTTGCAATAAAGCTTGAATTTGGCTCGTTTGGCCATTTTACTAAGGCTAACAGCGCAAATATTATTACAAAATTAATGTATTACACGTCGAAAAGCATATTGGTGGCAAACAGTTTCTTTTAGGGCAAAAAAATCCTGATGTCTAAAGTTTAATTTTATGTATAAGGTATAAATGTCCGTAGCTGTAGAATTATGTCATAATTGTAAAATTTAGGTAAGAAATAGAAAAAAAAATAAAAATGGTGTTGATTTGTTTCGAGTTTTTGCTAGTGCGTTTTATAATATACCAACACGTTATTTTATCTTGGAATTTGATACTTTTATTTTGATTATAATTATATAGTACTAGCCAAAAAGCCCATCCTACGACAGGGTGCAGTGCGTTTTTTTTTATTAAAAGTAATGCTAAGTTTCACTGTGAGTTGAATGTTGAGCGTTTTCCGCCTACTAAAACCTTTCTAAATATTTCATTTTGAGCTAATTTATCAAAGTCTGCGGCGCAAAAATAAGCCACAGTTAATTACCTTGTTTCAATGAATGAATCGTAAAACAACGGAGATAATAATCTTTGATCTCATTTCTCGTTCATTCAGTTCTCAAAAACATTTGAGTTCCCGATCTATCAATTGCAATAATTTTTATGGTCGGTGGAGAAGTTAGTTACGTATTTTTTTTACGTATTTCAAAACCACCAAATCAACTTTTCAAAACTCACTTCCACTTTCCCCGCAAATCTCTTTACAAATTTGGGATGTTATTTTTGTTTAAAGCAAATTAAACTTCGCCGCTTGTTCGGTCTAATTACAAAGGAAATTTTTTTTCTCATTTATTCATTTAGTATAGTTTGTGGTAAATATTTTAGCAAGACAATTTGTAAAAATCATAAAATTATTCTCCAAATATAATTTTATATTCTGGCTATTGCTTGTACAGTTTATAAAAAAAAGCCTTTCAATATATTCATACTGAAACAATGCATAAGGCATTTGGTTGGGCAACTTTGGATGTGACGCCATAGCTAGGGCTAACACTCCTAACTTTTTTTTGCCTTCCCACAAAACAAAAACAAGAAACAAAATCTTGGAGCTTGGTTACCTTTAGAAACCAACTTTAAATTTGGTATCTGGAAATTATAATATAATTATGCATGTGCGCATTTCAGCTTCAAAACCAAATTCTCAAATTTAATTTTTATCGTTTTACTTTAGCGTCTCAAATTTTACTGGTAATTTAAAATGCCTTATTTCTTGGCGATATCAAAATCTGACATTTCCAACTTATCAGTTACAAAAATTTTTAATTCATACAACTACTTTAAATATTATAAATCCTGTCAATGCAAATGAAATTACAACGCAATGAGGCATTTTAGAAGGATAGAAATGTAATTTCCAAACCAAAAGTTTCAATTTTAACAATTAAAAGAATGGTTACGATGCGATCTCTAGGCGGGATCTCTGAAAATTAATTTGAAGCAGACGCTGCGTTTGAATATTGTTATTACTATTTCGGTTGCCTCAGTTGCCTCGTTGCTACTGGTTTCTATTCTAGTTCCGAGAATTAAGCCTCATCTTGTTTATTCGTAGGGTACTAGTTCCCCTGGCTCGAGCAACAATTTATAATAAGGCCATTGCATGTACGGCAAATGCGTAAATTGGAGTACGCGTCAATGGTTGTCCTGTGTCCACGTCAACTTGTCCAGAAAAATTTGTCATAAGCCTCTGTGTATGTGGACTTAAATCTTTGTCACCAGCAAAAAAAAATACTTTGATATAAGATCACAAACATACAATTCTGCATTTTGCTTATCATTAAACTAAGTTTGACGTCCTGCTGAATTCTAAACTAACGGAGGCAGTCTTGTAATTTAATTTCTGCCAATTACTAACATATTCTGACAACACATAGTCGAGTTAGCGTCAAAAACAAAAAAAAAATGAAACAAAAAATAGTTTAGCACCATGTAACAAACTAGAGTTACAATTAAAAGTATGTTCAGGACGTTAAATGTTATGGCTTTAAACGCTAAAGTGAACAGTACACCGTTTTAATTATAAATTCGATCATAAGAGAATAGTGAATTACCAAAATTGTCATTGACTTGCCTTCAATTTTTGTTATAAAAAATTTCCTTTTAATTCAATTTCAAACGTGTTCTTTAACTTGTTTACAGGCAAATTTTTCTAAATCTTCTATAAAGGTGTTTAGAGGGAACTGTCTCCTGCAACCCCATTGGTTTTGGTTTTAATTTTAACTTGTTGCCAATTTTTAATTAGCTAAATTGTGGGAGGCTTCGTACGAAGCATTACAGCTACTTACAGGCACTTCAACTTTATTGAGTTCTAATTTATCAAGTATTCAGCTTATCAAAGACACTCCTATTCTATGTCTGTATTCATAAACATAAAAAACTTTACAGACTTTTGCGACGAATTTTACAACTTAGAACTCTGTTTCTGTTCTTATAACCGCCGCGTTTGTCATGCATCCTGCGCTGTCTACTCTACTCAAAATTGTCAGCTCTGCTGCTTTGCAATCTGGCCAAGTTCCATATCAATGGGATTCCAAACTCTCCAAATACAAATGGCAAAGTTTAGCAAGATTCAAAATTACCTTTTGCCTACTTGTTGTCCCTAACATTTGTGTCAATGGCATTGAATTTATATTAACATTAAACAAAAAAACGTCACATATCTTCATACTAGAAGCAATCTACATTTTATGTTTTGGGTGTCAGTGTATGCTCCAAGTTTTATTTATGATTTATCCAGAGAAGTATCTACATTTCAATAAAATCTTTGAGTCACTCAGCTGCATTGAAGGTATAGTGTTCATTTAAAAAGCTGAAAATTTTCAACAAAAAAGTGTAAAAAGTAAAAACATAACTAGATCCTGTCACATCTCACCTCCCTCAAATTCATTTCAGAAATAATTGAACGCCATCCGTCAGCGCAGAAGTTCGGAAATCATGTGCCAAACCTTTGCATTTTATCCACTGTTGCATTGTATCTGGCAACACTTGGAGGCGCATTTGGTGGCGTTGTTTTTTTGCTGCACTATCGAGGGCATCCTGGAGCGGCTATTGGGGCACTTCTTGTGCGATACAATGCCCCGCTAGCGGCAATTTTTCAATTCGTATCAATTTGTACTGTGGGAATCGGGCTTGTGTTTGCAGCGTGTCCTGTTCTTATATTTATTTTTTGGTCAACATCGGTAATGCAAAAATTTGAAGCAAGTTCCAAATTATGTACTGAATCTGTCAGATTCGTTAGCGCCATACGCGTCTATATATCATATGAACTAACGATACAGCTATTGAATGAAATATTGCGAGACCATATTTTAATAATAGCTGTCAATGTGATAAAGTGCATCACTACGATTGGTCTTATGCTGTACGTGGGATACCATAACATGTTAAATTTGAATACTCTGATCGCAACAGCTATGATCACTGTCGTTGCCTTCGTGCTTCTATTACTAGCATATTATGTCTTCGGAGATGTAAATTGTAGATCAAGGAAAATAATTAACAAGCTTAAACGCCGACTCCATCACATTCAAATGTCAAGAAACGAAAAAGTGTTAATAGAAAAATATCTCAAATCTCTTGTTGTGATGAAGATCGAGATTGGAACTTTTGGCTATTTCAGTAAGACGAACAGTGCAAACATTATCACAAAATTAATTTATTACACAACAAAGGGTATCTTGCTGACAAGGAAGCTCTTTGAAATAAGCTGACTTGAATATTATCAACATTCGAAACAGTATATACCTAATTGAAAATTTCCAAGTTCTTACAAATTTTAGGTCAAACTAGCTATCATCCAATTTATAGTAGTGATACTCAGCCATTATGTAATAATAAATTGAAGCGTTGTCTAAAATGTAAGTTGAATTTCACAATTGTCAAGTGTATTCAACAATGCTAAGTGGGAAACTCTAAGCCAAATCAAACCTTGTCATAACACAAGTTCTGTATGCACAACTGAAGTTTTCATTTTAACTTTACACAAAACTACAATTTCAAAAACTAAGTAACGTCTTAAAATGGATAAAATTTTACTGACTTCGGCGTGGGGGTCTGGTTGTCTAGTGGTTAAAGATAACGTCCATGGAAACTTATAATCGATGACCTTTGGCCCAGAAACGCGGTTCATCTGTAGAAAATTCCTTGGTAATCGGTGTTAATCAGTTTGATTATATTAAAATTTGAAAATTTAAGGACGGAGAATGTGATGTAGGCAAGTAGCAGATATCTCATCATTGAACACTTACACCTTTATAACTGAAATCACAATAAAATAATTGAAACTTTTGTCTCTAACTTTCGAGACAAAACTTTAAATATTATAGTTTGGAAATAGTCGATCGAAGATATTTGACATTCATGGTGTCATACCAATATACTCCACGTGGTTTCATTAATAGTGATGATTTATTATAGTCAATATTCGTTAAGGACATATTGTGAGAGCATAAAACTTTTGCAGGAAGAATAGGCTGAGTATACTTCAAATATTGACGATGGCTGAACCGCTATAAAATGGAATGCCCTAATAATAATTCTTAACAACCTTTACAAGTTTGAAATTTTGCATTTGCTTAAAAACTCAATCCAACCCTTGTATTAAACAGTGAACATGCATTCATTTTTTTTTTGCTTTACTATGAATTTAAATTAGATTTAAGCTAATAGCGCTAACATTTTTATTGCGAAATTTTTAATTTTTGCAATACACTATTTCTGATCAGGTACCTAGTGAATCAGGATTTCGGAATTATTGTATGAACTTTTTGTAATTTAGCAGCCCTGCCCTATCGGCTAACGGCTGCAGGGGCTGTTAACTACACAAATAAAAGAAAATGTTTCAATCAATCTACATTTTATGATGTGGGTTTTAATATTTGATCCAAATTATATTTGTGATATCCAAAAAAACACATGATGTTGAATCAGGTTTTTCAGTCCTATGGATTTATTAATAGTAAAAAAATTTACAGTTACATTTACATTTTTTTTTTTTACAGTTTTTTGCGAAATACCACTTTTCATTGTGGATAACATTGTGTGACGTAATGAGCAGTGCAAACATCAATTTGAAATTAGGTGCTGTTTGCAATGCATTTAGAGTCCAATTTTATCTCTCAATTTGCCTTGTTAAAATACTTTGTTAATACTACGACGCTATACCCCAGGCGCCAGCATTGGGCTCATTCGCATTGTAAAACTACGGAACCTAACCTAAACAAAATTTGTAAACAAGTTAGGTACAGAGCGGGCTTAAATAGGGGACAACCTTAAATTAGACGATAAAAAGAAGAGAACACAAATAGAAATTTTAATTTTCAATTAAATACCAGTTTATATATTTTGCAGAAAAATGCTTCAAAAAACATTTTCTAAGATCATAAAACTAAAGTAAAATGTAGCAAAACATACGAACAGGAAACTACAAAAAATTGCCTAATGGGCTAACAAATTTATTAACTGAAATAATATGTGGCGCTATAATAGGTAGTGGGTAATTGTAATGAAGAAATCTTGCCTGATAAGCTTAGGTAAAATCTAAAAGTGATATCATAGAAAGTCGCCTAAAATCTACAGTTCGTCAATGAAATACGGTACGTTCTAGTAGAACACAACTGAGTAGGTTTTATATGGCTAAATATTGAATACATGAAATCCTAATTTAAAATATCTTCCTAAAAACCATTTAAACATGGAATACTATGTTTTTTTTCAAGTAATTCTACTTCCTGATTTTAAGTAAAGAAGAATTGTCATACACAAAAACACATTTTCATGACATCCGCACATACAATGAGAACTATGCAGTTCAAAGAGCTAAACTTGCAGTTACACAATACCACAGTATTGATATACAAAATCCAAACTCTTTCTTGCATGGTTTGATACGACGTTCTACAACACTCTTTCGTTTGACTACTTGAAATTTTAATACGTCAGCCAAAACTTAATTTAATTATGCTCTCCGCCAAGGTGTATAGATTTATAAACGACAATCGATCAATTTATATGAGTCAACTACAAGGGAAACCATAAATAATTAATTGTTAGGTTTTATTTTTAATGCAGCAAATAGAGGGAATAAATTTTTTTTGTCAATATTTCAATTCCAGGAATACTACTTAGGTGCCTATTTCATGATTGATTAATCTCCTTGGATCCCCTATTCATTCTAGGGGATCTACTACAAAATGAAACGCCATGCAAAATTATTCTCAACTTTCAGAACATTTAATTCCAATATTTGGCTCTTGACATTTCAAACTATTCAACCACCCTCAAACGTGAACATGCATCCTCCGTTGCCAGCTTTACTTAACACTATTAACGATTTTGCAATTGTGGTTGCTCAAACTCCATATGTGTGGAGCTCCAAATTGCTGCAATATACTTGGACAAATTCAATGCGCTGGAGAGTTAGCTTTTGGTTAATCATTACTACAAATTTCTTTGCCTCTGCAACTCTGCAGCAGCAGACTCTGCATATTTTTGTACTACAGTCAATCTACGTCTTGTGCAGTGGTTTTCAATACTTGTTTCAAATTACTTTTTTACTCTACCAAGAAAAGTACTTAATCTTCAATCAATTATTTCAGTCTTTCCTCTATCTCGAAGGCAAGTACATGCTTAAACAGTAAAACATTATAGTTTTTAGTAGGCACAATCTCACAAGATTTTGTAAAAATTAAAGCAAAATTTTTTTAATATATTCTTAAACACGCTTTTAATATATTCGAATAATATATCAAGCAATATATTCTATCATACTTATACTTGTTGTTTAGACTTAAATTACATATTACCTAATTAATTTGCTTACTTATATTTAATGCAAAGGTTTATTTGAACTTATACTTTTTTTATTAAAATCTCAATAATAAGGCATTGAGTAGTATATGACGCTTTGACTTTGTGAAAGTAATGTACAAAATAATTCAGGAATACTGCAACGTGACTCTGCAGTGCGGAAATCCAAAATCTCATGGGAACAACTATGTGTTTCATTCATTTTATCAATGTGTCTTGCCGCATTGGGTTGTGCATTTGGTGGTGTTGTTTTCGTACTGCAGTATCGAGAACTTCTTGGTGCGGCAATCGGTTCAATGCTGTTGTTTATCAGTACACCATTTGCTGCCACTATTCAGTTTATTATTACGCTTTCAGTTGGAACTGGAATTATTGCTGGAGGGTGTCCATTCATAGTACTTATTTTCTGGTCTACATCAGTAATGGGAGAATTATTAATACGTGCAAGTTCCTGCACATCAACGGCAGAATTTGTTAACGTGATAGATGTATACAAGTCCTTCCAAATCACAACAATACTAGCAAATGAAATATCGCGGGATTACATTAGCGTTGTTGCCATAAATGGTGCAAAATCTGTCACTACTGTAGGTCTCATACTTTACGTTGGATATCACGATTTGCTAGACTTCAACACTGTACTGTCGGCAACAGCGGTTACGCTTGTTTTTCTGTCGTTTGTGATGCTCTCTTATTATGCGTTTGGCGACATAAACTACAAATCTAAACAAATAATACGCAAGCTAAAATACCGTATTCTGTACATCGAATTGACAAAAAACGAGAAGCAGTTGTTGGGAATGCGTGCAAATTCCCTGGTTGCAATGAAGATTGAGGTTGGCTCGTTTGGCTATTTTAGCAAGGCCAACAGTGGAAGCATTATTGCAAAGTTATTCTATTACACGTCGAAAGGTATATTGATGACAAAAAGCGTGTTTTAGATAATAGTCACAATTTCCAAATCAAATTAAAAGTGTGATATAATATAGCAGAAAAAACTAAGAAAAATTTATAATGCAAGATAAAATTATAAAAATATATTCAACCATTTTGTATCTACAATGATTTAAAAATATTTTAGAACTAGTCGGTTCAGAAAGTAACAGAAAACATACACACAACAAATTAAATTACTAAGAGACTAATGTATTGCAGTGTCATTTATTAAAGGAGCTTCGGTTTGACTTGTTGAATTTTTTTTATTAAATACTCATCTATTGCCAAAATTTTCAATGACATGCCTATTCCAACTTCGAATGTTTATGTTAAATAGTTAAGTTCCCTATGAGACAAGAAGTTGAATTGTAGTTTGGGCCGATTAAATGTAATTAAAAAGATGACTAATTTTGTTTTAATTTATTCGTCGAGAGTCTTGAGAGAAGCGGGTTGCCATTGCTTGCTTAACCGAATGGTTTGCAATCACTGCTGTTTCCGTTTCATTTCTATTTACAAAATAGAAAACATTTCTTACAATATTGAAATACAATTGTCAATTCATACATTTCCACTGTATTATGGCAACTGAAGACTAAATTTTAACCAACCAATATATTTAGTCTTGCGTTTAACTAGAATACCAAACTAGAATTTCGGTTTGATACCAACTACTTGCAAATGCAGTTATTTGCAGTATTTTTCCCAATACGCGACTTCGTCAAACCGCACATTGGCAAGTTGAATCAATTATTTGCTGAAACAAATAGTTAATTTGTCTCTATTTTAATTTCAAAAGTTTAATTTTTTCTTGGGGTGTATTGCTCATGTAAAGAAAAACAGTTTTTTTTTAAACTTTTACCTCTTTGCTTTTAGCAAAATTGTCAATTGGGCAAATTGTGGGAGGTTTCATGCAAACTATACCAGTTATAATAATAGGCACTTACAAATCCCAAATTGCATTAAATGTTTAGCCTTTTGCATTTTGAATAATTCAAGTAAACTACCAGCAAGACCCTCCTATTTCATGTGCATACTCATTAGCCCTACATGAACAATGAAAACACAATTACATTGAATTTTCCATTTAAAACTTTTAAGTTCTGTTGTTTATAACCATCACACTGCATCATCATGCAACCTGTACTATCTCTTGTACTGAAAATTGTCACTTCTGCTGCTTTGCAATGCGGCCAAGTTCCATATCTATGGGATTCAAAACTCTCCAAGTACAAATGGCAAAGTTTAACAAGGTTCAAAATTACATTTTGGTTACTTGCTGTTCCTAACTTTGTTCTTACGGCAATTGGATTTGTGCTAACATCAGACCAAAAAACATCACGTGTCTTCATATTGGAATCTCTCTATATTTTAATTTTTGGGTGTCAGTGCATGCTCCAAATTTTATATATGCTGTTTCCAGAAAAGTATCTACATTTCAATCAAATATTTGAGTCCCTCAGCTGCATTGAAGGTATCAATTATTATCGTAAAAAAGTAATAAACAGAGTCCAAACACATTTAGAACATGCTGGGGTTTGGTGTCAATTTTAGCAGCGTTCCTAATTCTAAAATGTATTTTAGAAACAATTGAGCGTCACTTGCAAATTCAGAAGTCTAAAACAAGTCACGTGGAGAAACTTTGTATCCTATCTACTGTTGCAATGTATTTGGCCGTACTTGGATGCGCATTTGGTGGCGTTGTTTTTACGCTGCTCTTTCGAGGTCGTCCTGGTGCTACTATTGGGTCATTTTTGGTGTTATACAATACACCGCTGGCGGCAATTTTTCAATTCATATCTATTTGTGCTGTGGGAATCGGTATTACGTTTGCATCGTTTCCTGTTCTTATATTTATTTTTTGGTCAACATCTATATTAAGAAAGTTTGAAGCCATTTCAAAATTGTGTGCTGCATCCGATCAATTTGTAAGCACCATACGTGTATATGTATCGTATCAACTTACCATACAGTTATTGAATGAAATATTGCGAGACCATATTTCAATAATGTCTGTTAACGCGGCAAAGTGCGTCACAACAATTGGCCTCATACTTTACGTAGGATATCATAATTTGTTAGATTTTAATATTCTGATGACTACAGCTATGATCATTTTCGTTGCTCTCGTGTTTCTATTACTAGAATACTATGTCTTTGGAGATGTAAATTATAGATCAAAGAAGATCATTAACAAACTCAAACACCGACTCCATCACATTCAAATACCAAAAACCGAGAAAGTATTTATAGGAATGCATCTCAAATCTCTTGTTGCGATGAGGATCGAGGTTGGGACCTTTGGCTACTTCAATAAGGCTAATAGTGCAAATATTATCACCAAGCTAATTTATTACACCACAAAAGGGATCTTATTCACAAGAAAGGTCTTTGAAATAAACTGATTTAAATATTACAAACAATTAAAATAGTGTATAGTTGTAAAAGTATGAGTTCTAACAAATGCAATTTCAAGCTAGCTGTAGATACATCATCCTGATTATAGTAGTGATACTTACATACTACCTAATAATAAATAGAAACGTTGCTTGAATTGAAAATTCCCCGCCAAATTATATAGAACATTGCTCAGTTGGAAACTGTAAGTCAAATCATATCATAGAACAAATTCTGTATGTACAACTGAAATCAAATTCCCATTTTAACCCTACACAAAAATACACTTTGAAATGTCAAAAATTGCCTTAAAATGGCTAAAAATTTTACTATCAGAGTGCAAGATTAGGGCTCGTTAGCAAGGAACCAATAGTATTTGGAGTTTTAGCAACATCCACTGATTTAATTATTCCATTAATGGCAACCTATTTTAGCTGAATAGTCAGTAGCCAATTTAGACAGAAATGCCAGACATTCTGAAGAAACTAGACTTAAACCGCCCACAACAACCTTTTCAGCTTCTAAAATTGCCAAATGCCTTAAAAGTGCAAGTAATATGAGTTGATGAACGTTGTTATTAAAATTTCTGTTTCCTATGCATAATCAAGACTTCAAAACACTAGAAATACTAAATCACATTGAAAATCTCAGCTAACACGAAATAGTGTATTGCTCCTAAATGGCAAACATAACCAAACTAGCAATCAATTACTTTGAGAAAATGGTGGACCACTTTGCTGTCAAACTTTATGTTTCAGGTTTAACCTGAATTTTATTGCTACACATTACACTAAATAGACATGTTGCAGTTTGGAAAACATAAAATAGCTAAAAACTAGGTTGAATTTAAAATTTGAAAAGCTGTACTTGAACAGCAAAGGCCCTTTGCTTTGTCATGTATGGTTTATTTTCAATCATTGTTTCAACGAATTTTCGCTTAAATACAATTCCAAATTAGTTAATCGTGATTAACAGTTAACAACAATTTATACTTTTGAATATCGTGTTATAATATAATGAAAAAGTAATTACGCTTATAGGGTTTAAATAAATTTCCAATTTGGTTAATTGTGTTTATCAATTAAAAATTGGCTTTTTAAAATTTTGTTTTGATACATCATACATGATTCTGAGCACCTCTTAATGTTTCTAAAGATGAGTTTTGAGCATCCAGAAATACTTATAAAAGGTACCGAAGTATACGCCCGTCTTTCGACGGGTTCCTTTGGTAATAATATAATAGGTTGAAGTACTAGGAATAACATTTTCTTTCAAACAGGAATCAAGTATAAAATCATTTTCTCAACAGTATTCATGGTTTTGCCCACTTCGAAACATAGAATACTGCCGCCTAATAAATCTAGAACTTTTACAAAAACTTTTTTTGCCAAATGTTTTGTCAATATCCCGCTCAACGGTATTTGCTGCTTACTGAATTTTTACAAAAAGTGAACCCTTTTCTAGTATAATGCCTAATAATTTGAATTAAAATTTTAGTCACGAATACAATTTTAAAATTAAAATTTATGCCTGTCTGACACAAAATCTGAAAGCCAGCTTAACATATGCTGAAAGATTATTTTACCCATTCTTATTTTCGTTGTAACCAAGTTGTCTGCAATACATTTCGCTATGTACAATAGATTAGTTTAATATTAATTCATACACGTTGGCGAAAACAGTGGGAATGATAAAAAACATAGGTTAATGATTATGATTTGGTTGCAAAATAAGCTAACTAACGTAATAGTTTTTTTTTGAGTTACAAATATAAGCAAAAACATTAAAGAATCTACATCGAATGTTATGAAAATTTTGCCTAAACTTACAGTTTTTCTACATAAATTTAAAAATATTTTTTCAAGTACATTTACATCACTAAACATTTTTGGCATGTTTGTTGATTACTAACATGAATTCTTAAGATGAATTTATAAATATGAATTCTTAACTGTAAATATAGGCGGCCATTAGGCAAAGTATTGTTTTAAGCAATTAGTAGTGAGTAGGGCAGTTGTTTAACCTCAAGATCCCCATGTTAAACCGATATGAGAAAAAATCCCTTTTTTCCACCCACCCTACATGAAAATTTTTGGTCCCTCGAGCCGACCCCCGAGAGCCGACCCCTCAAAACGCA
>JAQFYP010000867.1:0-18856 GCA_034694865.1 Bilobella braunerae | reverse complement strand
ATGGAGCCATGTTGTGATTACATTACGTGAAAACCAATAAATGTGTTTGAATAATTTAACTAGAAAAGGTGAAAGAGGGAAAAGTTGTTATGTACATTTAGCATTACGTGTAATTTGGCAAGGTTGTTAAAGTTGGCAAGAAAAGCTTAGGTTTTAGAAATTGTACAAAAAGTGTAATTTTTGACGTAAGTTTTATAAAAAATTTGGGAAACTTCGATTGTACCAACTAACGTAATTTTCATTATAAGCTACCACAGATACTAATGCTGCTCGGCATTCCCTAATTTGTAATGATGTTTTTTTTTATTTCAAATTAATTATTGCTGCTGCAATTGCTTGATGAGATAATGTTTTGCTCTGTTAAATTGAATTTGGTGTAGTTAGTGGACGGTAAAACCAGGGCGCGACAATATTAAGTGTCATACTCATACTAAAGAAATTGGCACTGCTACTTTTTCGACGCCCATAAATTACTCAGGTAAGGCAATATGCTGCTAGTTGACTTATAAGCCCGGGAACACTTGAACGTAGTCATGTGACAGACTCGCCTTTTGATTGGGCGAGAATAAAGCCAAAATTATTCCAGATTATAGACAAACCAAACCAAAATGGAGAATAACTGGAAGCTCGGTAACATGTTTCACAATCCTTGGAATAACCTACAGTGTACAAGAAATAACTTTCTATTCAGGACACATAAATGCCCTGCATTCCAAAGAAGTAAATCTTGACTACCCGATCGTGTAATATTTTATGCAGAAAGAACAAAATATACTTGCATGTAACAATTTCGCAGGTGTTGAGGCTAATATCATGCAGAAATTTTTATAATATGGCAAGGTAGCTGTATGTTTGCTTTTAGAAAAAGTGACCACTGGTAACACATAAGTATAGCGACTAAAAAGATGGTGAACACTATTCGGAGTTTTGTCCGTGTAGGTCCCTTGAGTGTACAAAAAAGTTAAGTGAAAGTTTCCAAAACATTCTTTTGTGATTCACCTTGGAAAACTTTTTACATAACATAGGTCAACGTGGGGTCATCTGTCAAATGGAAAGGATACGTGATTACGAATTACTGACTCAGAATTTATTGATCCAGCCGAAAGTACATGTCACTATCCCACTGCAGATGCATCTAGAAAAAGCGTCTACTTTAGCATGCTATCGTTTTGAACTATTTTCAGTGGAACCAATTTTCCACCTGACACGTTAAGGATAATGTTATGCACCAATTTCGCAAACGACTTGAACGGCTGAGCTAGAACTTGGTTGAAGCCGAGGCGTGTCTTTTTTCACTTTAAGTTATACACGTTTTTCAAAGAAACAGGATTATTTAAATTACATTGATTAAATTTAGGTTATAATAAAACTCAATGTCAAAATACTCCCACCTTATCTGTATATTGTTTAGTTTGGCTGAAATTGAAAGTTCGATTTACAGCTCGGAATCGGTGACGTAAATAAGCCAACGTCGAGTGACTTAACGTGTGTGAATAAAACTAATGCCTTAAATGCCTTATTTTAATTATATCCTGATCAATTATATATAAGTTTTTGTAGGCTAGAAATCAAAATGTTAATTAAAATAACTCACATATCTTAAATAAAGGTATCTTGGAAATTATAAATTTAAGTCTCAAATTAAAGTGCTCCGAATTCTTATTGTATAGTATTCCTCAAACGCTGGTAGAAATACCGTGGGTTGCTGTGTGTTAAAGGAGAAGAGAAAATGAAATCTGTAAGCCGCTCCGTGAGGCGAAGACGCAACTCAGGAAAATCGAAGATTTCCATTTCCACTATCTTGCTGCGAATCTCTTCCGAACGCGTGATCTGAATCAGAAAAAGCCAGAGAACCGAAAACAAGTAGAATCTAGTAAAATATAATAATTAGAAAAACGCAAATTTTAGTTTTTGCTACATTGATGAAGCCGAAAATATCAAAAGATATCATGTCTCCATCAACCAAAACTAATTAAAGCAACCAAGTTCAGAAGTAAGATGTTTCACATTTTTTTCTACTCAATCAATCGTTTATTTGACATTTGGTGTAAACCTTAATCAACATTAGTCACAGGTTTTACACATGTATACACAGAATTTTGGAATGGTAATGCAAAAGTTACTAGAGTACCGTAGTTAATTGTTATTAGTTAAATCAATTAATGGGTCAGTTTCAGTTAAATTAAGAGTGCAGAATAGCAACGGTTGTTACATAGACGGTGTGTGGGCCGTTTTCATGGTTGGGTGCTTAAGTTAAAGGTGTTATCTAAAATTAGTCTAGGTTTTAAAGTAGGAAACCAGCAATTTTACAGTTGCTGCGACAACTTCCGGAAATGCATTGAATCAAGTATGAAAGAAGGTACCAGTATCCGCATGGAATCATCGATCGATAATTTTGGTTGTATAAAATTAAAAGACAAAGTTGATGATTGATGGTTTAAAATTTGTTGATGGATGTGACGGACGCTCTAGAGTCTGTTTTCTTTAGCGGTTGCACAAATTCGTGACGTCATTACGGAGACAATTTGGGGTGCTATATTTCGGCGCGAGCATGGCGAACATCCCATCGGCGAGGTGGGGAAGCAGGTCGAAGGTCATTAGGAAGTTGAAAGGTGCCTTGAAGTTGGTAATTAACTTTTCTTGGTGGAGAATTGCTACTAGGTGGCAAACGGTTTCTTTGTTGGTTCTGATGTTCTTGCCCTTTTGGCCGCGGAACACAAACCTCCTTTGGTCAATCCTCCGATAAGGCAAAACTGGACGTGCGCAGTTGAAGACAAAATTTCCAAATGAAGTCTTTGGAAGCGACGTTTCGCAGCACATGTCTCAATGGACGTGGGAAGATAACGGTTGCTCCGGTCGACCGACTCGGCTTGCGGTGATGTCGTTTGTTCTAAACATGGGCTGTGTTTCTTGTGAATTTAACTTTTGTAAAATTTCATACGATTTTGTCTGTAGCATTTTGGAGTCCTCGTTTTTTGTACCTGGGACACCGTAGAGGATGAGGTTATTTCTGTTGGTTGCAATTTGAAGCGACTGCAATGTTTCCGGAAGGTTGCTTAATAGTGGACGAAGCTTGTCAACAAAACATGACAAAAGTTTAAAAGCCTTTCGTAATTTGTTCACCAATTCTAATTGTGCCGCTAGAGAGTTTTAATATGTCGGTTTTATCCTGATGTCTTAATTCAACTCTTTCCAATTTTTTAGTAATTCCTCAACAGTGTTGAGAGGAACGGTGGTTAAAGAATTAGCTTTTTGGATTCTGTACTTGGGTGCCATTGGTTCCCGAGGATTTTGAGTCAAAAGTGCCGATTTTAGGTTACAGCTGGTTGTTTAATGAAATCTTCAAAGTGGTTTTTTGTTGGTAACTTGGCAACCAGGTGGTTAGGGGCAAACTCTTGGTACGGTGTGTACTACCTGGTGTGTTGAAGGAGAGGCAAATGAAGCCTGCGATAGATTTCGTAATTAGTTGGCACTTACACGGTGAAAAATCGTTTGAATTTGATGTGGACGGGAATAGCTGTGCAATGGTCGGCATCCAAAAAGCCTCCACTGCTTTTTTTCTGAAAATCGTTAAAGAGCAATTATTGATAATACTTTTTTGTAAACCCAATCAACATACATTAGAAAATGTATTATAGACCCATTTTCTATTATCTGAATACGTAACCTCCCTATTTGTGGAAAACTTCTAACAATTGTTAGTACTAACTTAAAATGTCACTCTGATTGGGACGTGAGAAGTTTTAATTCAGTCGCAGTCTAACTTTTTATGCTCTGGTCAAACAAACTTTTACAATGGAATTGCAAAATGTACCGTAGATTCCCAAATAGTGCCCAATCACAAATAAAACCCCATCTCCCTATTAGTACCCCATCCCTAGATGCCGAAAATCAAAATAGTGACCCGTTTCTAATAGTGCCCCATGGCGTATTAATAGGGACTCCACCCGGACATGGACTACCAAGCACTAGTTTAAAAACGTGATCAACTTCGCAGGAAATAAAGAACAAGTTGTTTTATAGTTAAAACTTCTAATAAAATAGTATTTAGTCAATTTATTCCCTTGGAATAATTGATTTTTTGGCTATATATTTCACTAAAACAGTTCTTGCTCTGGAGATTGAGTTATAATTATTCAAAAATACAAAACAAATTCAATTCCAGATAATTTAAAGCAGTTTGGAATCAACCGGAACTGTTTAAACCGAAGAAAAATGCTGAAAAATAAACAACATGCTGAATTAAAATAGGCATACCAGGCCAAAATTTCAGTATTTTGAATAAATAATATCCCATTCCAAATAGTAGCCCAGTCTCTAATAGTACCCCACCCCCCTGAGCTCCCGAAACAATTAGTACCCCAGGGGCACTATTTGGAAATCTACGGTATGCTTAAAAGAGGATATAAAAACATTACACCTTTGTGAGCAGAAAACATACTTCGAACTTTCGCTAGAATTACATAGTTTTACTACTTTTTACAAACAGCATTAACATATGTCTGCCGTTTTCTCAGGCACGCTTTTATCAAGGCAAGGGGATTGTGCAAGCTTAAAGACTACCTTAAGTAAAAAAAAAACGGGCAATTACGTCTGTACTACCGGAATTTAACTCAAGACCATCTTACTATAATATAAACTATGACAACATAAGCAGAAGTATTACTATTTTAATTTTACGTTAATTTATCTTGAAATATTTCTGGGTTCCAAAACTGAAAACATTTTGATATTTTTAAAACTGAATGCTAAAGTGATTACATCAAGTATAGGCAAAATTTTCTGTCAACTCATTAATGCAATTTTAATTCTATGGAAGGTTTTGGTTTTTGAAAACTTGAAAACTATTCTATAATATCTTGTTGTTTCCCTAGTATATATTGGTCGGTTATGAAAGGGTCGGCTAGGAAAGTTGCCGTTAATTCTGAATTGAACTGTCGCTGCGTCATTGCGAGTCACGACCGTGAATCAAGAGCTAAAAATAAGCCAAAATTGAAAAATAATAGTACACTAGAGGAAAGCGCATGCTAGTTAACGATGTCGGTCAAATTTAATTTTCAGGAAATAGCCTTGAGACTCCCAAATCCCAGTGGTATTAGTCTACTTTCTCAGAGACTTTATTACTTTTGAGCAATATCATTGGCTCAAACTGGACAATACCTTTTCAAATAAGTTTTTCATGTTTTCGAAAACTACTTCTCGTTCAGAAACATTTAGAACATTTAGAGGCCTTTTGTGATTACTATTTGTCCTGCACGCAAAATCCGTAGAAAATAGTAAATGGTCAAAAATAAAAAATAAACTTTATTACTGAGCAGTACTTTGTGTAACGAAAATACTCGATTTAACCCAAAGCATGCTATTCTTTTATTAAATTCTTTTGTAAAATAAAGTCCAAAGGTAAAATAATAGTTGGTTTTTTGGTTGAACTTACAAATTTTTGTTGGAAGTAGGCATTGACAAATAAAAAATTTATAGGAGCAAATGCTTTTAAAAATAATTTACGGAAGAGCTGGTTTGTGTGAAAGCCCAGGTGTTATTTTGTTGGAAGTTTCTGCTTCCATAACTATACATATAAATTCCATCAGTACTACTTCAGCTCATTATGATTTATTATTGTACATTTCTCAGTTATAATGCTCTAGCATTAGACGGTCCAGCTAACCTAACTGAACTTTTAGTCGATAAGAAGTAAAAGTTCAATCAGGAGGATTTATTAGTGGATACTTTATTTTATTATTAGATGCATCAGTCTAAATTAAAAAAAACTGAAGTACCAGGTGAGGAGCTAGTCATGTCCGCCTGGCAATGAAAATTGACAACAACAATTAATTGGACTCAAAATGTTCACATATGTGCAGTACTATCTTATCACTCCTTAAGTAGGACACGTTTAAGAATTTTTTGTTGCCTAGGTTAATTTTGTAACAATAAAATAATAGTTCCTTAGAGGTTTTATATTAACATACTTTAGTTGATTGCTTGCTTTATTTTGCAATGCGGAAGCAACGCTTATTTCGACGTGTTTCGAGTCTCAACTGTATGTCTTACCTTGTAAGAAAGCAAAAATTTATTTCTATACCTAAAATTAAGTATTGCGTACAAAACCAGTGCAAAAAAAACATTCTACTTCAAATGATAAATTTTAGAAGAATTTATACAAATCTTAAGTATATCAAAAGACGTTTACTTTCTGACTTAGAATTTTTTCAAAATTAAGCTCTTTGAGGTTAATGTAACGGTCTATTAAGAAAACTCCATCTATTGATTTCTACTTTCATAGCATGTATTTCAATTGCAAAATAATGTCGTAATGTTCACTTAAATCTAGAAACTCAAAGCCTTAAACAAACAAAAATATGTTGTTAACAAAATTTTTATCAAATTTAGATGCAAAAAAGCAGTGAACGAGATAAAAAATGATTACAATTGTTTCCGAAGTAGTGTAATAAATTTTAGGTACTATCTTATCTCACACAAATTTTTAATTCAAATATGTGTACTAAGATTTACTTACTAAATAGAGAGAGGTTCATGCTTATAATTCTTTAGTACTGATATTATATACGCAAGCTTGAAATGAGCTTTTGATTTTCTTAACATTGCGTTTGCAATTATGGTACTTTTGTGTACAATTTTACCTGATTGCGAATTGACTTGCTAAATAAAAAGCGTCATATTTAAAAAAGAAAAAGAAAAACGTCAAAAAAACGTCATATTTGAAATACTTAAAGGATATATTTAAGAGCGCAAATATTCATGGTTTTGAAAAATTAAGAGTTAACATTATTCAAAATTTAAATTAGAAAGCGCAACTGAGCTAAAATTTTAAATACAGGGAGTTTTTAAAAAGTCTACGTAAAATTTACCATCCTTCCAACATTGCACATTGCCTCGTGTATGTTACAAATTGAGTAGTAATTTTTTGCTCTTGACATTCGACTATGGCGTGGTCAACATGCCTGCTTGTGGTTGGGAGCGGGGGAGGATGGTATCGGCCAGTGACATCATCGGACTCGGAAGCTCCGAGGACTGAGACAAATGGAGTGCCTGCATGGCAATGAACATGGGGTTGACTGACAACAGAGGAACTTTTGCTTTACAGAGCCTCAACAACACCCTACGCATACTGACCCCTGTTGAAATTCCCTGTCTGCAACTTTCTAGGCTTCTACACATTGCTACCACAACACCACTTTTTACTGTGGTGGTGCCGGGGCTCGATCCCCGCACCTAGCCAGTTAGGACAAGGTTCCTAACCCACGGGCCGTGGGCTGCAGTATTTAAATTAAACTGTAATTAAAAAGGCAAAACCTGCAGTTTTGGTCTGCTTTGTGTGCAAATTGTTTAGCATTAGAGGAAAATGTATAATGAACCGTGAAAATGGTAATGAACACAGGATCAGCCTTAATTTATTGCAAGTTCCAACAAATTCGGTTTGATACTGAAGAGGTCTTGATTAAAATAAAGGCGCTAGCAATGAATAAATTAAATTGATCAGGAATTTACTTTCTCATTTCAAATACTTTTGACTCATTCGTTTCTTGGCATTAGTGCAGAATGCCTAATGAGCTGAGAGGTCATGTTTAATTCATTTCCTCAAAAATCCAATTTAAATTCGTGGACGAACAAGGATAAAAATAAATATACTGCTAGTAATGAATTAAATTCTTGTAAAATAGAAATATTTAAATATCACACAATAGTGTTTCTCGAACAAATTTGAGTCCAATTCCTATATTAGAACTTATTATTGCACACGTTGAGAATGAAAATGTTTTTAAAAACACAAAGGACATGATTTAAAATCAAATTCGAAACTTGATTGCCTTAATCACGTTTATAGTACTATAACTAGTTCATTAATTTTAAACTAACCGAAAAAACTATTCTTTGACTTCACATTAAATGTGATGTTAAACTTAGTTTTACAACCAAAAGTTAAAAATTAATACGTAACTTCTTCTTCAAAGAGTTTCTTTGTGGTTTGATAACTATACTTCTATTCATTTACACTTCCCTTTACACGTTCCTCCAGCTACACAATACGCATTCATACTTGTAAAGAAACAATCTGCAGAGTGCAGTTTAAGTTTTGTTTGTTCATTTTATAATTCGGTTAAGCCACTAATCAAATTTTGAAGCAAAAAAAGTGAAATGAACTATACTTTTGAAAATAGTATATAATTTATCTCTCTGTGTTCAACCATAAATAAACACTGCGTGAATCGTATTCTTCGTCGAACCTTGAAGTGGCTGATGGTATCTTCTAGAGAAAGCGTGTAACATGGTTCATTGTGGAATGGTAAAAATTATACTCAAAAAGTGAAAGCATGACATGATTCTTACTTTCTGAGGATGACAAGACTAAGGCATGAGGAGAATTGATTAGTTTTTGGCAGTATTTTTGGCACTTAACTGTGGACCTACATAACCTACATAACTAAAGAATGCAAGTGCCATAATTTGCAAATCCAAACAGTATTTTTTGAAAATATAGAATAGTACAATATTTCGTCTCAAGCTTTAACTAAAAATTTTATTATGGCAGCAAGTTTTCAAGGAATATCGCACTTATTTTTTTTTTACAAATAAGTGCGAATAAGTTTCAAATAAACCGAAAAATTCAATTCATAAGGCGCAGATGCAACACACTATCCCAATTAATAAAATTTTGTGTCTGAGTCGACCTAAACACAAGTTGATACGAAGTGCAGTGGTAGTAGTAAGTGGTTTTTATAGCATTTCTCTCAATTAGGTTAGAAATTGAAATACTTGAAACAAGTTTTAAACATTCTACCCCAGCTGAGCTCTGTAGAACATATCGTGACAAAGAAGCATGTATTGAAATTAGGATTGGAAAACCGAGAAACCATTAGCCTCTTCCCTTATTGCTTTTGAGTGGTGTGAAGTGGCGTGGTTGCGACCTACGCCAGAAAGTTAAAAAGTCCATTAGCCCGGAGAGTACTTGCACAAAAGCTTGAGACGTAGCACAAAGGAATCCAAAGTCATTAGGATGTGCTTGAACTTGTGCGTCTCCTTAGATATGTAGGACACTATGGTCATTTCCTAAAGTTTAGTTACTTAGAAGTTCAATAGAAAAAGAAGCTTTCAATCTCCCCAACACGCGAGCTTCAGATTCAATAAAAGTCTTTATAGAAAAATCATTAAGTCATCTTATCATCTTATATCATTTTCATCATTCTATTTAGTCTTGATTTCACAATTTTAAGCGAAAGTCCTTTTAGCACAATTTATTTGGAAAGAAATATCTATTTTTAAAATAAAATTTGCTTCAATTTTTAGGAGGACTTTTAAATTCTAACAAAATGAATTTTCAAATCCACAAAATTGAGCTTTCCCTTAGTCGAATTTTGTCTTAAAAATAAGGCACTGGTGTTAAATACTTGGTGTTAAGTAATATACTGTACAGTATACTTTTTTCAGGATTTTCTGTCACATTGCTCACGAAGAATAAAATCAAAACAATTGTTTTATAATGCGTTATAAACCAAATAAGCCGGTACTAGGATGGGGTTTTCAGTTTTGAACCAATTTGCTTTAATGGCCATTGCTTGTTTAATATTTACAACAACTTCAAATAAATAATTATATTAACTGAAATTGTAGGTAACTTTATATACTTTCTTTATACTAAGAAATGATTTTGATTGTTCAAATATTTGTTGCGATAGTTTAAAAAAAGTGAACGCTAGTACGCTGTCAGACAGAGCAGATAATGTTAGAAATGTGGTGTTTGTAAGAAAAATAAAATACAATTCTAGACAAATGACACCAGGCAGCATATAATGATAACTACATTCAGTTTATATCAAGAATCTGGGCCAATTAGTTTTTCAGCGCTTAAAATGCGTATTCACACAACAATGCTTAGATACACGCGTTAAAATTGGAGACTGAAGTTACCATTATTGTCAAAACTTAATAGCCCCGTATACATCGTTTTACTAAGAAGAACTATGTATACCCTCTCGGTTCCCAAGCCCAAAGAGGTTCTTGTTTAGTTAGTCTTAGCTGCAATAACTTTTATTTCTTCTTACCATTTTGAAATTTTGCAACAATGAAAATGTTTACGGTAATTTACGGAATTGCAAAAGTGAGCCTTTATGAAACCATCACTTTTACTACTCTTTTGGATTTACGCACACTTCGTTTTTATAAAGAAGGGATACAGTGGAAGAGTAGTTAACTTTTTGTAATATGTATATGTCCAAAAGTTACATTTTTGATATTATCAGATTTTGAGAAATTTTAAATGTCATTTTTTATTTGCAATTAGTTTACTTATTACTATTTATCATCACCCCAATACTTTTAGTCTTTCAGTCATAAAACCTGAAATATTTTCACAAAATTTCGTGCTGAAAACTTATGAACCGAAATTCTTTTTAATGGTATTTGTAAATGGTGCATTGTGATGGAAAATTTCTAACAAAGAAGAGATAAAAACTTGGAATTTGGAATGCAAAAATATGTGAAAAAATAGAGGAACTGTACATTTTGAAGGGAAGAAAACTTTTCCGTTTTGCTTTTACTTTCCCTTGCGTTGAGTATTATGTTCCTTTAACCTACTTCCCATGACTCCTTACATTTATAACCATTAGACGTTTGAAAATAGACCGCTTATTATTAGTTCACACGATTGCACGCAAAATAAATTTTCATTTTGAACACAAGTGAAGTTTTTTTTGGAAACGCCTGCAACCGATTATTCAAACGAATTGCAAAAATCATGATGCAGCACGAAATATAAACAATCATTCTAAGCAATAAATATCGAAAAAGATGTTTTTGTGTAAAAGTAGTAGGTACAAGCTCATGTGCAAGAATAAATTTAAATTAAAAGAAACAATTTTTTTTTATCATTTTTCAAATTGTCGTTATGGTTCAATCAATAGACCATTTGGATTTATTGTTGGAAAAATAAATAGTCTACATTCCAATTAATTTCCTTGTTACGAAATTTTAAAACTATATAATCTTGTTTAATTTAAGTTTCTTTAACCTTGCCGTTCCTTATTCTTTTGTCGTGTCTTTTGGATAATATATAATCTCTATTAATTCTGGTTTGACAGTCCTTCTCATAAGAAGATACCCAATATTAGCCCAAATCTCTTTATTGATATAAAAAAAATCAACACAGCATTTAAAAAGAATATTTTTGAGGTTGACGATAGTGCCTACACAAAACCGTTTGCAGCAAAATACCTTCTTTTGCAAGATGATAAAAATTTTAAATATAGTACTATTGTCAACATTTTAAACGCTTAATTATAAACAAAGCAGAGGATCTTAGTTATTGCATTGAAGTTTCTGTATTGAAGTCATTGTATTAAACTTCCAAATGCTAGGACTCCCGCTGTTGTGTGCGTTCTCTTGATAACAAGGCCGAAAATTGTTGCGTTGGTGATTATTTCATTTCAGCAACGGGTGCTTTCTCCAGGGTTGAAGTGGCTGCATTTCATTACTTTAAAGGCAAGGCGAATCCATGATTGTCACCTTCACGCCTCCAGAAAATCTTAGGATCATCTTTTCCTCAAATGAAATAACAAGCTTTGTTTCATCTTACCAGCCCAATCAAAAGGAAGCATGTTATTTCAATATATTATTCCTTATAAGCAGGGTAAATTAATACAATGGCGACTTAATTGTAGAAAGTTTGGTAGTAGTACCAGATTGTTTAACTGGAGAGGTTGCTAAACTTCAATTGTTTATAAAAACTTACTTACACAACATTTTTTTATTCAAAATTTTTCATTTGTTTCAAATTACTAAGCGTATATTCTGATGTGAATCAGTTGCAATATTCTTTTGTTTTACTGAAAAAATATTTACTTAAAATTATCGCTTTGGAATTATTACTCACGAATAATAGTTTCGACTGCAAATAAAAAATGTATTTTCAAAGGTTAGAAAATTCCGTAAGAGGTTACGGTAATGCTGTACATATTTCAGTTATAAAATATTCGAATGAAATGAAAAGCATCAACTTAAAATTTGTTTATTAATGTAATAGCGATAAATGTCGTTAATGAATCCAAAAACAAAATCTCCAAAACTCAGATTATGCATTTTAAGCTGTCCGGTAGTCACCCAAGCGTCAAATATGACAGTGAAATTATAATTAGAACAACGATCGTTGAAGCTAAAAGGAATAAGGAAAATTAGTTATGGCGAGTTACTAATGTCGTATTAATATCGGCGCAAATATTCTAAACACATAAAAGCTCGAACACATCGGATATATGGACGACATTTTAGACCTCTTTTTTGTGGACGTCTTTGTTGTGGACCTAACTCATTGGACTTAATGGCATGGAACCGTTGTTAGTTATTAATATGATGTTACTTTGCCGCAAAATTTTGTGCTGATATGTAAATTGAGTTTTCTTATTCAACATACTTTAATATATTTAATTGGCGTTTCTAATAACGGATTCCATAACACTGATTATATCCAATGAAAAATAATCAAAACGAAAATATCAGGCGAGTATTAATAACCAGAGAAAAATATCTAATGCTTAAAATGTCCAACTAAAATAGTTCAATTTTAAAAATTATTAACCCAAAAAATTGAAAGTTTATGCTAAAATCAATTAAAGATATAGCGGAAAACCAAAACTACAATGCGGAGTCAACATGCGTTAATAGTTTCAGGTAGTATTAAATTAGGGAACATAGTTCTAGCCCAGACTTCCTGAATCATCTCGCTAGAATCCAATAAAAGCCACAGGGCCGATAGAAAGAGATTTCAAAGAGAATTTCCGTGAAAAATAAATTTGCGCATTTCAAAATTTCACTACAGTGAAACTGCATTAACTTTTTATTACCTCATTAGCAATTAACTCGACGCAATTGCTTTGTTTATGTCAATACATTCAAAACTCTTTTTCAGACATCGTAGTTCAGAGGGACAATTACCCTTGTTCCAGTTTAGCAAATGATTTCAAGCCGCAACTCCACAAACTCCAACTCGCTTTCAAATCTTTCGACTGCATACTGCGAAAATCCAATTAAAAAGTGCAGGCGTGTTTTATTGCAATGGGTCCAGTTTTGTGAATTCAGTTTACACCGGCTAGTCAGCATAAAGAATAAAACATTAGGCAGGCCTAAGTTTCTATCACTATAAGTTTTCACCTCCAACTGGACTTGGAAACAATAGATCGGAAATTTTTTGTGTTGGTAAAATCATACGATTCACAACATGCCATCTAGAAAATTATATAAAGTTTAACATTCTATCTATCATGTGACCTCACGCTGAAAATTTATTATAAATATGCAAATAGGATATTGTTGTTACTTTTTTAGCTCAAATTTAAGGATATCCTACTTCATTTTTTGTGCACTTCGTCACAAAATTCTGTTGCAAGTACTCATTTGTTGTATGCTAGTTAACAAGTGACACCCTTCTCACACAGAACAATAAAAATTTCAAAAAGTTACAATAATACTTTGCAGCTCGAGCGAGTTGGTTCCCACGCAAATTTCTATGACGTTCCTAGTTGAAAAATGCATAGCATAACAACCAGGGCAGAATAACTGCAGTATGAGTTCTTATTGTCATTCCTTAGAAACATATTTTTTTAGAAGGACAATGAAACAATTTACCGTAAATTGTGATTTCACTAATTCTACATCAACAAAAAGTGAAAGAAAGATTCTACTTTTCCATTGGAAATGGATAATAGAAGAATGTTATTTTTAGACTTTGACGTGTAAATCCGACATGATCCTATGTGTTATCAATCGGGAGGCAGCATTGTGACACATTTCATCTAACAAGAAAAAAAATGAAACGATGGAAACTCTACTTTCTCTGTGTAAGCACCTTTTTCGGCACTTCGGCTTATCGTAGAAAACGAGTCAATTCACTAAAATCCCCCAATCAATCCAAAGTGGATTTGAAAGCCTTTATCAAAGGCTATAGATATATTTCAAAAAATCAATTCGTAGTAAAAAAATAAATTCCAAATCCGACAAACTTAGAAATGTTGTCAAAACTTACATACCCAAAACCGCTCGAAATTTTCGACATATTTCATTGATAGGACAATTTTTTAATGTTTTTAATTTTTTTAATAAGAAATACATTCTTATATAGTTTAGTAGTAAGGATTTGAGAGTAGACGATTTTAACAAAAAATATGAAATCTTGGAAACAATTTTTTTTTTTAATTTCCTTTTTGACAAAGCAATTGCATTTAATATTCTTTCTGAATTTTGTATTTTAATGAAGTTTGTATGCAAAGCAGCTGGGGAAGTTATTTTTGGTTTTTTTCTAGTGTGGAACTAATTTTTGATCTAAAAACAATGCTGTAGTTCACTTCAGTAGTTCACGTGTAGTTTGCGCTTACACACAAGGTATTGTATGTATTGAAAATTATTAAACTAGACGGAAAGGATCAACGATTCACCGTCTTGACGTCTCACCCTTAAGGTGTAAACAACTTTTTGATTAGTCCTTGAATAGTGTAGGTATCATGTATTTTGCAAACTTAACGTCCACAGTGTGCACTCTTCTCTTAAACCACGGTAAAAATCAATCAAAAATTGTAATAAGTACATTGTTTAGGTGTTTACTTGGACTTCAACATCATACAGCAAGCCCACCAAAGGTTCTGCAGTACCTCAAGGACTAATTCTTACATAATTACCCACCTACTTAATTTGTTTTAAATTCTTGTACAAAAACTTACTCTAATTATAATATAAGAAGGTATAATTAAAAAGTGTTTGACCACCATTTTTTACATCTTACATTTATTGAACATCGAGTCAATAATTAGTCATGTCAAACTCAAACCCGGATCCGAGTGCATATTTTGTAAGGTAAATTGTGCAAGCAATTATAATCCGGAATATAATTTTATTTAAGAATTGAAATAGAAACAAAACATTTGTTAAGAAGGCCTTTATTCTACAAAAATAAGAATCCTCAGGTTGCCAGTGTTACAATTTTCGCCGGAATTGGAGCTTTCTGGGTTTAGTGTGGCCTATTTGTCATCAATTCCAAAATGCCGCTTACAACCACACTGCTGCCTACGCCTATTTTGTTTGAGGCCGCAAATAAGAAACCATCTTAAATGTGTTTGACGCAAGTGGGAGACTTTGCTTTACTAGAACACGACTGTGTGAAACACTCAAAACAAGTATTTTAAATTTTATTTGTGGTACAAATAAAATTCAAAAGTTAATCAATACACAATATTTAGAAAATTTACAATTAAAAGTAAATCAGTTTAATTTACTTTCTGCAATGCATTATTGTGGAACCTATTGTAACACTTTAAACATCAATGCATTGATTCCACGTAGAGCATTTGCAAGTTTATAGTTATTTAACTTAGCAGATAGATTTAGAACTAATTTTAGGAAATAATCCTGTAATAGTAAGCTGTTTTCATGAAAATGACGATATAGAACACAAATATAGTCATAGCCCAGCACATTTTTAATAGGATAATCAATTCTTTGAAATTTGTGTTCCAATTCTATCTTGCTGAAAGCTAAGAGTTTTTCAGTTTTAAGAAAAATCCATTCCATCGATACTGAAGCACTAATATCTTTGTAATGACTTCGTTCTTAAGACAAAAACTTTTGGGCATAGGCTCATTTGTACTGATGGATTTTTTAACCTTCTATGTCAGTTTAGAACCACTCTCACAGTTAACGCAGTGAATAAGAAAAATGTAGTATGGTTTTATTATATTGATTATAGGCCCAGCACATGCATTATGAACATTAGTTCTACTAATATACTAATATCTACTTGTTCAAAATAATAAATTCTACTTAATCTATAGATATGCAGTACATATTCACGACTTCGTTTGCAATAACTTGTGTAACCTGGAGCAAGATCCAACAAGTGAAAGACGCAATTTCAACGTTGCTCGCGAGTCGACACCATTGTAACCAATTTGAATTTTAGCACAACATCAAACTCTATGTAACTAATAACTCCTTTACGTCGCAGGATAGAATTTCTGGGTTGCTAATAAAATGGAGCGTAAAACGAAAGATGGCCGTAACAGTAGATTTAATTAGACTTGGGGAAAGTGTGACTGAAGTAAGGAAGTGCTTAGAACCCAAGGCTGAAACCACTGGAGTTCAAATTGCGTAGAATTCCAATTTATTAAGACTATTACTTTCAACACATCCTGCGCTACAAATCCTTAGGTTCTAACAAATGCGAAGTACGACAAATATATCTTAACTAAATTTTGTTGTTACAGTAAACAAAAATTTATTTCTTCTGGTATATTACGCAAACATTTTGCCCAACCCCATGCCACTCCATTTGTTGCCTCTATTTACCGAGGAAGCATCAGTTACATACAAGCCATGAGGATGATTAAAATACTTAAAATACACAAATGCAAATATATTTCATATAGCCCACTTTTAAACTTTCTTTTAAAAAACACATGAGAAGGGTCATTGTCTAAAGGGTAGCACGCCATTAGGTCCACAAAAAAGACGACCGTAACAAAGACGTTCACAAAAAAGTGGTCCACAGTAAAATAAAAAGGCCACAGCAAAATTACGTTTACAAAAATTAGGTCCACAAAAAAGAGGTATACAATAAATGAGGACCACAGCAAAATCGCGTCCACAAAATTTTGTTTTCGCAAAGAAATAATTCAAACATAATTATTTATTTAAGTATAATAATTACTCTGTTGAAAACAGGGTAATAAAATCGCCAGATGTCTGTTCAAGTTTCTTTTAAAGTACCCAAATGCGTTTTTCCTAACCCAACTGGGTGAAGTAACTAATCATGATTCCAAAACATACTATTAGAGGCCCAGCACCTATATAATGAAATACATTTTCAACGTAAATCTCACATTAGAAGCCCGACACCTATATAATGACATACTTTTTTTTACCGTAAATTTCATATTAGAGACCCGACACCTATTTAACGACATACCTTTTTTACTATAAATCTCATATTAGAGGCCCGACACCTATATAATAACATACAATTTTTACCGTAAACTTCATATAGGAGGCCCGGCACCTATTTAATGACTTAATATTTTTATCGTAAATCTCATATTAGAAACCCGACACCTATATAATGACATACTTATTTTACCGCTAATCTCATATTAGAGGCCCAACACCTATATAATGACACCAATTTTACCGTGAATCTCATATTAGAGGCCCGACACTTATATAATGACATACCATTTTTACCGCAAATTTTATATTAGAGGCCTGGTACCTACATAATGACATACCATTTTTACCGTAAATCTCATAGTAGATGCCCGAGACCTATAAAATGACATACCATTTTTACCGTTGTTTTCAAAAATGAATTGCTGAAAGCGATTAATTTTCAACAGAGTAGTTTCAGTGCGCAGCAGCGCGCCTTTATAAAAAAATTAATTTTATTGTAAATTCTAATGTATCATTCTTAATTATATTATAATTTAATTAATTAATTCTAAGTAATTAAAATTCGGTTACAGTAATAATTCAAAGACTGAACTTGTATTGACTTTAGGGCATATCGTACCAAACTCAAGTTAGAATCTCAAGTTTCAGCTTTAGCTTAGTGGCTAATGCTGCGGTTTAGGATTTCAAAGTTTTAAATAACCTCAGTCTTTAAAACAGAGGTAAATTTTGGAACTAACGATGATTTTTCACTTTTGAGAGAACAGACTAAGCAAACTTTTGTTGTTTTTATTTATTTTGAAATTGAATATTACTATTTCCTATTGCTAAAATAATATTAGGCAACATGAACAACAAAAAAGCCAATTTTTAAAACAATATAATTTGCCATGAATTGTTTATATTGAATTTGACTTGAAATTGTACAAAAGTGTGGACGTCTTTGCTGTGGCCCTTATTTATTGTGGACCTCATTTTTGTGGACGTAATTTTTGTGGACCTGATTTTGCTGTGGCCCTCATTTTACTGTGGACCTCTTTTTTTGTATACGCTTTTGTTGTGGACGTCTTTCTTGTGGACCTAATTCATTGGACCTAATAGCATAGCCTAACAACATCACTATCGGAAAACAAAAATAACTTTCTATGAGGGAAAAGGTAACTGCCTGAACAATTGTCAGTTAAGTTGCGTATATACTGTTTGCAATTTCTGAAATATAAACCAATTTAAAAATTACGTCGTGTTTAGATTCAATCATTAGCAAAGGTAAAACTTTTGTAAATACTACAATTTGGGCGTCATTTCATGTGGAAAATCAAACGTTCCATTTTAATTAAATCCTATTTTTTCCAAATTCCTAGCCTTTGAAAACTTTTATTGCCTCTTCAAACATCAAATTAAATTTGCAAGAGCTGATTTTTTTGTTTATAAAGCTAAGGGTGCATATGTTCTTCGTAGGTTGAGATAATTAACCTACATGTAGTGCCTTATTGGCCTATTGTTGATTATGGTACAGCTATAGTCTACCGAAACCATAGTATGGATATTCTACTAATAGAATAATAAACTACGTAAAAAGTAAGACCTCGTATATATTATAGTTACAAATTTCCATAAAAACAACATCCGTAGTCTGTGTGAAATAAAATGAGAGAAGTCACGTGTTATAGAAGTAGAGCAGACAAATTGATAGTCAAAACAAGCTAATAATACTTTCTCTTTGGCGTCTTTTTGCTATTTGTATGCCAAAGTTTTGATGACACACAAAACCAATTTAACGTAGAAGTATCAAATTATGCCGAAAGTCTTTATTCTTTCAATTCTAATGTTCCTTTTTTTAAAAGCTTTCAGACTACCTTAAACATGTTTAAAAACGGACATACAGTTTTAAATGAAGAGCCAACAACTATGGGTTTGC
>JAQFYP010000866.1:0-18857 GCA_034694865.1 Bilobella braunerae | reverse complement strand
CGGCTGCCGAGATTCGATCTCGGCACCAACCCAAGCTAGGACAAGGGTCCTAGCCCCGCGGACTACGCGTCTTGGGCGGAGTATTTAATTTAACATAAATTATTGTTAATTTTAATTAGAAATCAACTTTGAGCCATTTCGAAGTCATAGTTAGCTTCAACGTACGCCCTTATTTACATGTCAAACTCAATTTCATATAAAGTTAAATATAGTTAATTTCAAATCCTAATTAGTAATTCCCTAATTAGAATTCGACTTTGTGCAATTTAAATGTCATAGTTAACTTCATCGCACGTAAACCCCACCCTATTTTCATGCGTTTATTTTTGGTAATTATTGTTCAAATTTAACTAATTAGGAATCGACTTTGAGCCATTTAAAGGTCACAATTAGCTTCAGCGTACGTAAAACCCCCTATTTACATGTTAAGCTCAATTCCCAAAAGTTAATTGTTGTTAATTGTTCAATCATAATTAACTAATTGACCACTAACCACAATTAGGGAATTGAATAAATCATTTTGACGATGGTATTAAGCCATTTCAAAAACTCTAGTGCAAAAAAGTGAAAAAAAAAGCAAACGGCACGATTTGAACCCCCGACGTTCGATAAAAAAGCAAGGCAGCTCGGCCAAACTCCACTTGTTGAAAACGACCATAAAATAGTTGATGATGTAGAAGCCTGACGACTCATGGATTGCCAACTCTGTTTTAGTATTAGTAATGACATAGAGTCTATTCTATAAATCTGCGATATAGTTTGTCACAGTTAACTAATTAAGAATTGTTTTGAAGCTATATGGAGATCACACAGTTAGCTTCAGGTCATTTTAAACCATTTATAAGTCATAGTTTTTAATACAAAAATCAATAATTTGATTAAATTAAATTTTTTAATTATTATTATTAATCACAATTAAGTAATTGGATTAACAAGTTGGTACTTAAAATTAAGATTGAGATGGTATTTCAAAATGAATAGTGTTAAAAAAAGTAAAAACAAAAATGGTGGATGCCTTAAGACTCACCACCACCGTTTTTACATTAAATGAAATCACCTTCAAGTTCGAAACTTTAGAAAGTGGGACAATTACGCCGACTATACTAAATTTGCCTGTTATTGATATATCTCTCGCTTGAAAACTACAGTATTAAACATAGACCACATTCAGAATTTGAGTAATTTTTCTAACTTACATCAGCTGAATTTGTGCTTTACGCGAATACTCATGCACACTACAGCTTGCATAAGGGGTAATTCTGAGTTGTAATGCAAAAAGCAAATATTATCATGCAGTTTTAACATTAAGTTTAACCTAACCTCCTTTAACTTCGGAATTTTAGGAATGGGGACAATTACGAAGACTAAACTCAATTTGCCTATCATTGATATATCCCTCGCTTGAAAAACACGGTCTTAAATATAGACAACATCTTGAATTTGAGTAATTTTACTAGCTACATCAGCTACATCCGTGCCTTCCGCGCATACTCATGCACATTACAGCTTGCGTAGGAGGTATTTCTGAGTTGTAATGTAAAAACCAAATATTATCATGCAGTTTTCACAATTACTTTAATCTCCTTTAAGGTCGAAATTTTGGAAAGTGGGACAATTACGCCGACTTTACTCAATTTGCATGTTATTGATATATCCCTCGCTTGAAAGATACAGTCTTAAATATAGACTACATCCAGAATTCGAGTAATTTTTCTAACTTACATCAGCTAAATCTGTGCTTTACGCGCATACTCATGCACACTAGAGCTTGCATAAGGGGTAATTCTGAGTTGTAATGCAAAAAGCAAATATTATCATGCAGTTTTAACATTAAGTTTAACCTCTTTTAGCTTCGAAATTTTAGAAAGTGGGACAATTACGCCGACTGTACTCAATTTGCCTGTTAACCCGTCAAAAATAGGGTGTATACTTTCGTTACCTTTTGTAAGTGCTTTCAAGATTCATAACTCTTTCAATTTAATGTAAAACTCAATCTTAGAAACTTCACGGTGTGCACAATCCCGTCTGCTGATGGTTTGCTAGTCGGAACAAAATTTTGAATAGCTAATTTATTAAATGATAATGATAGTTGTAAATGATCACAATTAATCAACTTGGTAATTGTTTTATTCCTTTTAGGAGCTATTGTTAGCTTCTAAATACCAAGATGATATCCCTGATTAGAATAAAACACAATTTTCAAAAGTTAATTCTTATTGATGATTAATTGACTATACGCAGGAATCGCTTTTATGCTATTTTGAGTTCATATTTTGTTTCAGCGTACTTAAGGATCTTGTACTCGGAAATTGGATTTTGTTCATACGCCTTTCTCTGATTTGCTTTAAAAAATTTATTATCTTGTATCGTGTATTTTTTACGTTAATAGTCATTTACATAAGTGCACGCCCACTGTGGAATAGTTAGTTACGGGATTTAGTTTGTTTGTTTAGTTTTTTGTAGTGTTTGAAATTCCATTTTCATATTTCATTACCGTATTTATTTATTGCTAATTGTTAAAGGTCCTTTCCCGCCTTTTCGATGCTCTTAATAATAAAATCCATGTTTGCGTAGCATTTTGTAGGATATGCCGTCAATACAAGTCGCAGAGCATTCGGAACGCCTTTGTTCGGGAGCGGAGCGAAGCCGATCATCACTTGATTACTCAAAAGTAGTTTTGTACGGATTGTAACAGATATCTGCAAAAATTTGTGTAAGAGGTAAAAAAAATGCATTGCTTCCGCTAAAACTAGCAATAAGTACTCGTAGTAGTTCATTTGTTAACTATAATATTTTAGAGTTTGCCTCATTACTAACTCCTAATTTCTTGTATAACCCGCAATTGTAGTATGATCAAAAATTATTTGAGTTTGGAAGTTTTGTTTTAAACGAACACAAAAATCTTACGGTTAGCAAATGTTCAAGTGCTTAATAAAGCATGGACATATACAGTACAAAAATAGTCATTGAAAACTTGTATCCTGGACAACGGGTAATTGGTACAAGAATTGGTTCATATCAATTTTTTCAGGTAACGTTGAACACTAAAGACAAGGTTCCCGTTAATCATATGATGTCAGATGGTTAAATTTTGCAACCTTGGCCTCTTGTAATTCTTTTGCAATTAAAAAACAACCTGTGTAGAAATTTTGTTGCAATTTGTACCTGTCCAATTTGAGTCCACCAGGCCTCATTTCTCTCCTCATTCCTCATTCGCAATGGAACGTACCAAAAGAAAACGTTTGTACATTGATGCTCGTCTAGATACAATACGAATCCGTCACGTGATCGAATTTGGTCTGTGAAGTACCTTGCACAATCTTCTGTTTGCTCAATCACTTTTTGAAAATATTCTACACCAAGGGTTGCCCACATCAGCCACAACTTGAATGCATCAGATTTTCTACCGCATTGAACGCCTTGAATCAAAAATTAAATGAAACTAATTATAATTTATTATACTTGTTAGATGCAAAATTAACATTGTATTAGACACAATTACAACAAATACTGTTTTTTACGTTGATATTATCAAATTTTTTACATTAAGTTTATATTAAATGAGACCAAATTGAAAGACTTAAAATAGCTTTACTTTTGTCTCCAGTTTCGTCATATACTTCATCGTAATGTTTATTTGACTGAAATAAGTAGGGTGCAACAACTGTATTGCACGGAGCCAATATATTAGGTTTCTTTGTTATCAGCGCGGAACACTGCAGCGGTGCTCCAAGCATCTTGTGTGCGTTCCAAAGTATCGAATCACAGCTATGTAGAAAAATTTTGATATATTTTCAAATTATCATCTTATCATATTATTGAAAAATCTTTTAAATATTACCGCTCAATGCCACGAAGCCATTTGCTTCTTAATTTTGGCGAGAAAATAAAGGCGCCACCCCAAGCCGCGTCGCAATGTAACCAAATTTTCTCTTTTTCGCATATCTAAAAAATTAAAATATTGTGGAATTATTTTATACTCTCGCTACATACCTTTTGGTCATTTTCCAGGCGATCATCTATTGAAGGACTACAGATACTTTTGAAAATACTAAAAAATTTTAACTTGGTTGCGATGGGTATAATTGTACTAAACGTGATTACAGTTGCAATTTCTTCAAGGTTATCGAAAGCACCTAGCACAGTGGTTCCAATTGTTGCTATAACCGCTAGCGGAATATTTCCAATATTTTTGCAGGACGAAATTGCTTCGGCTAATTTCGAAGTTATCATGTCGCCGTTTTTGGTGGTTGGTATCTTAACAACATTATCCTGCCCAATACCCATCCAATTTGCCATTTTTACCGCGGAATAATGAGCCTGAAATTGTAATAATCTTTTACTAATTAAAAAGTTTGTTGTTTTAATTAAGCATTTAATTAAGTCAGTTTTGTTGCAATTACGTCTTCCGACACGAATATGTTCATTCGAGGGAGTCCAAATAGCCCTGTTTGTTTTATATCCGGAAAAGCATTGTGTCTTGCCAAAATTAAGCCATATAAATTGGCAAAACTCCCACCAGGGCAAAAAATGCCGTCGCCGCAATCATATCCGTAGAATAATTGCCGTAGGTGGCGCAGTACTATTCTTTCAGTGAGTACAAATACAGGAGCGGCTTCATAGGTGTGCCTAATTATAAATTTACGTACTATTTAAATGCATTATAAGCGAAAGAATTTATGTTTTATTTTATTTTTTATAAAAAAAATTGCAATTCAAATTTGAAGTACAATCCAACTCTCAACGAATAGGTATTCCTATACGATGACGGGCTTGTTTGTCTAGTATGTAACAGTACTTTAGATACAAAATAAGTTGTTTATACTACTTACTGATTTGTGTTCATTTTTTCAATCAGAAACGATGCTGCCAATCCTACCGGGTTTGCGCCGGCGTAGAGCTGACTCACAAACTGACAGTGCGACGTATTCACAGAGTGTGATTGGATTAGTTCTACAATTGTACCAATTTTTTCAAATTGTTTGTCCGGATTCTTAAAAATTTCTTCTAATTTCACTTCCAGTGCTTCAGGAGCCACAAAGTTGATAAAATTCTCCGGTGAATAAGTAATTATTTTTGAAATTATTTTCTCTACATCACTAATCGAGATAGGAGGGTCAATGTCGGCAGTAGCCATTGCGAGAATATTTTAATTTCTCTTAAACGGCGCAGCCAAAATACAAGTGTAAAGTAAATTTAAAACTCTCAAACTGTCTTCTAATTGTCAACTGATAAAGTAATCAATTCAAGATACTCTATCTGTTATAAAACTATCAAAACAGTTATCTTGTGAGAAGTGACTTTGTGATGTAGAAAAGTGCAAATGTTGCCGACGCTATAATTCACCCGTTAAAAAAATTGATAAATTAAAATTGGCGTATCTGTACAATTGCTTTATAAAATTGTATGATTTTCTGTATGTTTTTTTTATCAAAAATTTTTTTTACTTGGCCCAGTTTATAAAATTTGAAAACTAACGATAGTTACAACGCATTGACATTTTTCATAATCCTTAACTCGATTGAGTGTGAGCTCTAAAACGGTAAGTTAAAGAGTTAAATTTATATTTTAATTAAACAAATACATTTTATGTTTGTATATTAAAAATTTTATAAATTTCTTCATACGAGAGTAAGATTTTTCAAAGAAGCGTTTTTTTTTGTCTGACGCATGTGTTTTAATTAACGGATATGCCAATAATGAAACTGACGTGTTACAAATTAACACCAATTGTGTGTTAGTTAAGCAGGAAGCTCGGTTAGGCGTATTATTTCTGCGCGTTTTTAAGTTAGTTAAGATAATTTAAGTCATTCTGCTTCGCTTAAAAGCCTTGTTTAAAATGTAATGCTAAACATTCAGTTTAATCGGGACATTTATATCGCACTTTGTGAGGACGAATTGGGATATAACAATAGAAAGAACTTCTTTGGTTTCAAATTTTTTTAAATTTTCAGATTTATATTCGAACAGAATTTTTCAAAAATGAAGTTGGCTTTGGCACTGTGTATTTCAATTGTTGCATTTATGCAACTCTGCATTTCCGATTCTGTCGGTCACTACATTGCCTGCCAATGCCTTTACGAAGTTAACAACAAAGCTGGTGGCGTTGACCAGATTCTAGATCCAAGCAAAAGCCTCTATTGCCACCAACACACAAACGGTCAGAATGCCATACGCTGTGACGAAACCGTTGTCATTAAAGGAAACACAGTTTCTGGTTACTGTGCGCAACCGAACGTCGAAATGAAAAACGACTTTTCTACTTGTTGCCGTCGTGCTCCGCGCGGAAAAGTTACTTGCTACGAAGCATTGTAATTGTAAAGATTGATTCAAATTAAATAAATTTGAGTTTTATAACATAAACTCACTCCAGAAAGTTGTACAACTTTAATTCAGAAGTGATTAATCAAGTAAATGTATTTTGTTATTACCGGATATTTTGAACATTCTTATAGTCACGCAAGCAACAAACTAGAAAGCTCTATAATGTCATAAAGTTGCATACTACAGTAGCTGCATGCTGCCAATTTTTCCGCCAATAAATTAAAAAAAACTTTTTTCCTTGAAATGATGCAGAAATGTGAACAAAAAAATATCGCAACTTATGATTTTTTGCACGGTCATTAGCTAACACTATAGTTTTAAAAAATTCTGCAAAAGTAACTTTTAAATTGTTTCATTTTAATATTATCGATGACTAGCTGCACCGTGCCGCTTCGCGGCACTCGTTTGCTAGCAGCTTCCCGCAGTAACAATAATCCTGCCGTCACTATAAGGGACAAACCCCAGAATCTGGAGCTATCCAAGCTACTATGACAATAACTGTTAGAAAGAATTTGCTTAATGTCAAAACTCAGTTTCTGATTGACCCGATTTCACTTCGATTGTAAACCTCCCTTACTTGGAAAATAGAACACTTTTAGCTCTCATAGTAAGTGCTGGGAAAATATACGCGGAAAGTACCAAAATTAAACTCAGCTACATTTAATAGATGACCCTGGTAAATCCGGAAGTAGTTTCTGCAGAAGTTTGAACCTATGCCACTTAATTCTTGTGAAAAATATCACCCCTGTATTTCTAACATTAAGTGAAAGGATAATATACTCCGAAGTCATAAAATCGAAATTTTATGAGACGTTGCTGCCTAACCTTTGACCCTAACACTAAATTACCTCATTTACCAACCTCATTTACCAACCTCAGTTACAAACCTTATTTACCAAACACATTTACAAGCAAAATACGGCGCTTGTAGCTTCAGCGGTTTTTGCAGTTTTTGTTTTTGCGGTAATACACAGTTTTGGAGAATTTACTTTGACTAATTGGCATTGATACTCCCGCAATGGCAAATGCCATTACGGGAGTATTTTAATTTCTCTTAAACGACGCAGCCAAAATTCAAATGTAAAGTAATTTTAAAACTCTCAAATTGTCTTTTAATTTCCAACTGATAAAGTCAACCAAATCAAGATACTTTGTCTATTACAAAACTTTTCAAACTCTTATCTTGTGACCAGTGACTTTGTGTTGTAGAAAAGTGCAAACAATTCCGACGCTATAATTCAACCGTGAACAAAATTGATAAATTATAATTGACGTATCTGTACAATAGTTTTTTTTAAATTGTATGATTCCTTGTATGCGTTTTTATCAAAAAAACTTTTGAGTTGGTCAAGTTTAGAAAATGTTAAAGTTAACGGTAGTTACGCATTGAAGTTTTTCTTCAACAGTTACTGTTGAGCTTAATTCAGTGAGAGCATAAAGAAAAGAGTTGCAAAACAAATAAATAGCAGCACATATATTTCCTGCATTGTAAATGGTAAATTTTATAAAAAAAAATTTTGAACGGTGGTATCAAACAAGTGTATTTTTTTCAGAAGCTTGTGTTTTTAATTAACGGATATGCCAATAATGAAAATGACGTGGAACAAATTAACACCAATTCTGTGTTATTTAGGCAGTAAGCTCGGTTAGGCTTATTGTTTCTGCTCGTTTTTAAGTTGGTTAAGGCAATTTACGGAATTTTGTTTGGTTTAAAAGCCTTGTTTAGAAGTAGTGCAAAACATACAGTTAAATAGGGACTTATATCGCACTTTTGAAAATAGAAGGATTTCAAATTGTCTCATTTTCAGATTTAAATTTCAACAGAATTAAAAAAAATGAAATTGACTGTAGCACTGTGTATTTCCATGGTTGCATTCATGCAGCTCTGCATTTCCAATTCCGTTAGTCACTACATTGCTTGCCAATGCCTTTACGAAGTTACCAACAAGGCTGGTGACGTTTACCAGATTCCAGATCCAATCCGAAGCCGCTTTTGCCACCAAAGTACAAACGGCCCGAGTGCACGCTGTGACAAAACCTTTGTCATTAAGGGACACACTCTTACTGGTTACTGTGAGCAACCAAACGTCGAAAGGAAAGATGATTTTTATTACTGTTGCCGCCGGATGCCGGGAGGAAAATCTCATTGCTACCAAGCATCGTAATTCTAAAGTTTCAAGTCAAATAAACTTGAGTTTTGCATAAAATCACTCACTCAAAGTTGTGCAACTGAAATTTAAAAGTGCTTTTATCCAGTAAATGATTCTTATCATATATTTTAAGCATTCTTATTATGTCTCCAATACTCATACCTAGAAACTAAACATTCTTATTTTACTATGAATCGAATGATTTCTTAATGATTTGGTAAATTTGAAATTAAATCACAAAATACTCACGTTGTTTTCAAATTTGATGTGAAATCAAACGCACATGAACAAGCACGTAGTAATACTTGCACACGCTTGCACAAGTATTTGGGCACAATTGCTCGTCATAAATTATAGAAGTAAACATCTTGTGAAAGCGAGCTGTGTAATAAAAACTGCCAAAAACATGACCTCGGTTACCGTTGTGGCATTTAGAAGTACAGGACGGAATTTTTGCGCAGAAATTAATAAAATGATGGACATGAATTTAAAAAAAAATGATCAAAGAGCAAAGTATTTAGAACATGCGCAGTGCGCACAAACAAATTCTCTTTGAAAGTACGGTTACGTTATCTAATGCTACCCATGCCTGCGATTTCATAATTTTTAGCTAACATATTACATAGCAAAAAGTAGACAATTTGAAACTTTGCCAGCAGATATATTATTGAAATTAATGAAATCGATGTTTTCATTCTACTCATTTCTTACATAAAAAAAACAGAATTAATTAACGCACCAAGTGTTAATTTTAGGAAGTTCTAATTGTCTAAATTGTCTTAAATTGCCTCAATTACCCACAGTACAATGGTTTGGTCAAATCGTATTTGAACTGCAAACAGCACTTAGAGCTGATTATTTCAATTTGCAAAACAAGCGTGCAATTCAAATCAGTCGTTTTCAGAATTTCTAGCAAATCACAACCTAACTTTTAGAAATGAATTTGCGCCTGGCAGTAGTAATTCTCGGGTTGCTATCCACTGCCCTTTCAGTCAGTGGTTTGAAACTTGTCGCGTGCAAATGCATCCTGGAGATTCCAAATAAGCAAGGTGGGTTTGACGTGGTTGCTCAACCAGAAAGAAGCAGAATTTGCCACAATGCAAGAGAAGCGTGTGACACGACGGTGGCCATAAATGGGGAAGCTGTATCGGGCTACTGCACGCAACCAAACCGGGATGCTAAAAAGCGTTTCCAACTTTGCTGCGATTTGGAGACATACGGACGGGCGACGTGCTACCAACGTTTGTAGTAGGTTAACGTAACCGAAGCATAACATAATGGTGCTAAAGGAGTTAATTTTTGACAAACAAGAATCTAGTAGAAAGTAATCCAACCTCTGTATAATTGAATTTTGGACTAAGGCATCTTAATAAATGAATAATTTGAAATATGTAAACATAGCCTAGAAACTGCAATAAAAGATTGTGTTAGGCTAAATTCATCCACATCTTTTGCTCATATAAATACTCAATTTGACCTATTATTAAATTAATTTCTTGATAAATTTGCCAGTTTTCAAAAGTAAATTCTTTTTTTTAATGACTTGATAGAACTCTGAGAACTTCTGCAACACGCATTGCAAATTATTACTTTACGTCGTTATTTTTTAATTTTAAGTTTGAATTTTATTGGTAAAAGACCTTTGTAAAATTCCAAATGGATTTAAGCCAGAATTCTCAAATGTTGTGAACAAAATGAACAGCTTTTAAGAATTGTGAATTTATGTCAACATGTAATGCCGATCGCTCCGAGCCTTACACTATTCAAATTGTCATGAATTCCACGTTATATGTTCAGAATACATTCTTATTAGCAATTACTAAAGCTGAAGCCGTCATGCCTACACTATTTTAAAGGGAAATTTTAAGTGGTCACCATCAAATGTGCACCAGGTGTTGTCATGATCTGGCATGTACTTTAGTCTGTATCTCAACAAACAGACGGACACCATGACATTTGTAAAAATAAAAAAAAATGTCCAACGGACTGAAACAAAAGAAGTTTCTGCTGGGAAATGAACGTGTGGTTGACCATCGAGTCTGCTTAGGCAGAGGCTGAATACCACCTTACGCATAACGACCCATGTTCAGCCTCCACTACCACAACTTTCGAAATTTCAAAAGGCATTTCGAAAATTTAATCAATTGAACAGTTATGGTGTCAACCGGACTGACAGACTGACGGACAGAGCATTCATATAAAGCAGCTTAACCACTACTTAGTAATGAAAATTTGTAATTTAACTGATTTGGTAGTAATGAGGATGGCGCTGTTGCAATTATGTCAAATTATGCTATATTAATGTAAAAGTCAAGCGTAAACGTCAGACAATTATTTTCGAATTCCCTACGAATCAATGTAACTTGAGTTCCCTACTCTCTTCAATTAAAGTTCAATTGAGTTCAATTAAATGTTTTGAATTTCCTTAAAAGCCGCATAACAGCAGAACAAGATCACTCGAAAGTCCTTTCTCGATCTTCTTTCTTAGAAATAAGGTATTACAATAGCACGTATAATTTTATAAACACTTGTTAAGTTAACAAGCTAAAAAATTTACTTGTTTTTAGAATATACAAAAATGAAGCTTGCGGCGTTTGTACTTCTCCTCGTACTTCAGCTATGTATTTTGTACTGTGTGGGGGACTACATTGCCTGCCAGTGCTACTACAAAATTCTCAAAAAAGAGGGCGAAGTTGAGCAAATTCTAAATCCATCACGAAGCCTCTTTTGCAACCAGTATGTACAGGGTCCAAGGGCAAAATGTGAAGAAACTGTTGTTTTTAACAACGTATCATCCTCAGGCTTTTGTTCCCAACCGGGTACCGAGATGCGGGAGGAATTTAAGGAGTGTTGTACTCGACAAAGCGGCGGAAGAGCTACATGCTACGAATCAATGCTGTCATAATACGTTTAAAAAACATGCTTTGCATTTTATGAAGATAATAAATATTGCTATGTTCATTCGATAGATTAACAAATAATAAATGAACTTTTAACCATACTATTAAAATTTTTAAATACTTAAGTATTTAATTATTTTTTATGTATTTTATACTAGTAAGAGTTTTGCATCATGTAATTGTTTCTACCTTGCATTCATTTGCTCACGTTTATTGAGTTTGGGAATTCCTAGTTTTTCGCTTTCCTTTTTGATATATTACAACAAAAGTCATTCAATTTTAGCAAAAAATACGAAAAGCGGGAAATTTCCCAATTTAAAAAACGTTACGGTCTGCAAATGACTGTGAAGTAGGTCATGAATAAGTACACAAAATTTTATTTTTATGAAGGGGAAGTTTTTTTTCTTAATTCTGCTTATCTCAAATTTGTCATCTTTGTAAAGCATTATTACGAGTTTCCAAGCTGTCTATGAGTGTATGATATTGCAATGCTCTTTCAGCGTTGTAAAGCTATGATTGGTTGACTCAACTTTAAAGTTTGCGAATACAGCTAATTAGCTACATCGCCAATAAGTAACCTCATCCTGTTACACAATCGTTGTTTCCTAATTTGTACTAAAAGAACACAGGGCTACACTGCTGCCAGCATAATTACTGGATAGAAATTTTAGAACCATTGCCACCATACTTGCATATTACTTTATCTACTCAAACAATGAAAATAGCTTTTGCATTCCTATTTGCTTGGTTACATCAATACGGCGAAACTACTGGTTCAGAATTCATTGCTTGCAAGTGTATAATCGACGTACTAAACAAGCAAGGCGGATTGGACAAAGTAAATCTTCCAGGCATAAGCAAATTGTGCATCAAAAGCGTTAGCACCGTTACATCGTGCGATGCTAAAGTTGTTATAAATGGCGTAGCTGTACCCGGATACTGTGAATTGGAAGATCAAGAGATGCAGAGACGATTCTCTTATTGTTGCGGTTATCAAACAGCGGGTAGAACAACGTGCTACGAACAAATGAACTAGCATATTAATATATCACGTATGTTGGTATGAACAAATAATTTTTATGCATTAACAATAGGTTTCAAAAATGTTTGCCGAATAAAAAAATAAAGAGACAAATGTATTTTCAAAATTTTATTTCGTCAATGTACACATTACTTTCACTATGGTCATCCCTTTGCATATGGTGACACCATGTTGGTTTGTAAATAGTAAACTCCGTTTGCGCTATAAATATAAAAGTACATTAAAAAAATTCAAATTTCCACGTAAACATTAAACATATGTTGCAAAAAAAAGTAATGTAAGTGACTTTTCTTAAGGTAACTTTTCTTACGTCGTAGAAACAAACTCGCCCATGAGGGCCCTTTGACTCGTGTCACACGACTTTGGGTAATTGTCATATGTCGTGCATTTGTACGCCTTAAGCCCTTTCTTAGTCACTAAAGATTCTTCATAAAATTTGTAAGCACGGTTATGACTGCAAAGACCTAAATATTTCAAAAAATTTTAATAAACAAGGTTTACGTTAAAACAAACAAACAAAAGTTCTGTTGCTCAAAGATAAATAAACTTTGTTTTACAATTTTACCTCCAGAAATTCCATCAATTATGCCACAACCTGGTTGTTTTAAGCCGCCATTTACGTAGAAGTCGACTGTACCTCGTGGTGGGTCAGGTGTATTTGAGTTGCAAAACATACCACACGAGGTGGTTATGACATCGACAAAGTCGGCATCGGTCGGGTCGAGTCGGTTTTCTTTGGGAACCGAATTTTCAAAGCCCGGTCTTCCGGGGTCAAGTCCGGTTACTCGCAATAGCCTCTTGATTGGCAGTAAATTTGAAGATATGAATGCCCCAACTTGAGCCCCCAGACTGTGCCCAATGTGATGAAAATCTCCGACTGTTGAGTACTTGTTGTTAATTAGTACTGTAATTAACTTTGCAATTTCACGTCCTACGATTGGCACGTTGGCAAATGCAGAAGCGTATGGTACTTGTGCAAGTGATCCCCAGTCCACAGCGATAATGTTGTACTCGACGGAGAGGCCGAGATATGCTGAAAAAAATTTATATTATTAGTATAAATGCTGTAGGTAAATATTATTATTTTTAATACGACACTAATGGTGTGTTTATAAAAAAATCTTTAGTAAAATTACAGCAGAGCGTTTTTAATTACTATTGGGTTTTGAAAGACAAAACGATATCATGTGATAATACGTTTGATACAACTTATCTGTTACTTAAATTAACTGAATAGTCTAACGCATATCTGTTAATTACACACACAAGATATCACTTACTTTTTTCGATAGTTTTTAATTACTATTGGGTTTTGAAAGACAAAACGATTTCATGTGAAAATACGTTTGATACAATTTATCTGTTACTTAAATTAACTGAATGAATAGTCTAACGCATATCTGTTACACACACCAGATATCACTTACTCTTTTTGATATCTTGTGGAAAGTCATATGTGTAGCTAGATGTGTATCCATGCGTCAAAAATTTTACAGGCTTGTTCTTGACAAAGGACGAGTTTGAAATTGTAGAAAAAACGTTCGACTTGAGTTCTATTTCTTGACCCAAGACACTATTAGATCTTGGGTAAAATAAATAGAAGTATCAAATTATTTTGCATTTTGGGTGCGTTTTATAAATTTCAAATAAAATTTAAAAAATAAGAAAATATTCTTTTGCGTCGCTTACTTTGTGTACAACAAAAATCGAAGTCCAGTAACTTGCGCTGAGGTCTCGAAGAATGGCACGCAGAGAAACACAAAAATGGTAAAAGCCATGTTGTGCTTGAGAAATTTCATTATGCTAACAGCCACGAAATTTAGCAAAATTTTTATATAAATGAGAACATCCGAACACGAAGCAAGTGACGTGCTTAACCTCAATAAATAGGCTATTAATTTTCCTGCGGTTCAATTCCGAAGCACGTTCCTAAACAAATAATATGAAATAAATTTAAATTACCTTACGTTATACGCCAAGCGTATGCGTCACCAGTAGTGTCACGTTTAAATGAGTTTAAGGCACGTATGGCTTAGAAATGCATAACTTAAATGAAAAATAATTTATAGCTATTTATCCTGACGTATTCATGGAGTTTCCCTCTAAATTGATTCTACAAGTGGTTACGCGTTAGGTGTCAATTTGAGTATTTGACTTAAACCGTATTACAGCCCTGGGTGTAAATAAAATTAGCTCAAAAATGAAAACAAAAACAATGCAAGTAAAGGTGTTTAACACTTATTTATGTAGAGCAAAGATAAGTTGTATTGCAAGGGATATTGTTGCTAGTTTGTATTTTTTCTGACTATTACGTAAGAAACTTTACGAATTTATTTTTTCTAACTTAAAGTTAATAAAGTGTCTTAAACAAATTTCTCCGTCCTTGCACAGGCTTGTTTGGCAAGTCTTCAACTGATTAGAGATCGCATTTTTAGTTAAATTAAATGAAAATATTAAACTCATTGAAATTTTGCAATACTATTTATTGTTGGTTTGTGTTTAATTTTGTATTGTTTTCCTTACGGTGCAACCGCCACAACCAAAAAATTTCCCATCCAACAACATCCACACCTTCCAAACTGAATTTTCTTGTTTTCTCGAGTACTTCCTTACGCCATTTGATTTCTTGCACCTTGGTCACATTTTACTAAGAAGAAAATAAACTTTATAGTACAATTTTGTTGAACAATGCAAAATTTCTACTGAGAATTGTAGTAGTAAAATTACACCAACTAACGGTTACGTTTCACACTTTACATAATGTTAAAATGAGAATTTTGAACTTGTTATGCGAGATTTTGACGTTAAGTTGCGCCGTTCCGCTACTCTTTAGCCGCTTAGTCGTTTCCGGTATATTTGCAATTTGGAAATTTTTGGTAGGTTTTGTCGTTATACTCCGTCGTCAAAAACAAACGTTTCTCAACAAAACGGAAGTGTTCTTCTACAGCGTGGACGGGGAGGAGAATTGTCATTTACAACCTAACCACTGCATGGCCTCTTGCCTGGTGCTTGAAAGGCACTTGTAACAAAAAGTAGCTAAGGGCCCACTTCAAACGGGAATTATTTGAGGCCAAGGGCCCCAACGGAAAAGAACCGTTTGTGAGGCTCCGGCAACTGATCACACAGGAGAATGGGGTTAGGTATTGTTTCAAAAAAATTCAATTTTTCCAAATTGAGCACCATATCCACAGGTTCCACTGTGAGCGAAGGTACGCTAAGTAAATTTTTGGTGCACTATTTTGATACTCCATTTCGTTAAGGCTACCCGTTATGGAAAATTATCCTTGTACCTTGTTCCGCTACAACAGTGCTTTTGTTTTTCCCCAGGGTCATACTCAAATGTTCTTATATTTACAAAGTTTTTTTCAAAAAGAGGAAGCAAGATTGTACGGAAAAGTGCATAAATCATTTTTTTTTAAGATTTAGGAATTTTGGGAGCTTCCCATTCCTTTATGAGCACTCTTGCTGTCCTGTACAAAGTCTCATGTGACCTAAAGTTTGGTTAATACAGTTTTTCTTGAGAGCGTTAATATTATGCAAACAATTCCAATTCTTTAATTTAAACATAGCCTAAATGTCCTTGCACTTTTAGATCGAAATAAAATAAATAAAATTATAGTACAGGTTTGTTTCAATTCATTTTGGAATAATTCAACATTTTTTGCAAAAGCTTGAAATCTCCTTAAATTAAAAAGAAAAAAAATACCGCAAATAATCAGGGGATGTTCAATTTCTGTAAAATTAAGGGAAACTTGCGTCAATTTTTAGAACCGTAATTGACTTAATTGTTGTCGATTGGATTAGCTAGTCTACAATTAAACAAATCGATTCAATTCAAACAGCAAGGATTAGTTTTCCAATTAGTTTTAGTTACAGTTCTATTCATTCATTTCATAGGCTTCAAACTTAACTGGTAAACTATTCGTTGGACAATTAGTTGTGTACATTCTTCATTCTTCATAATTTTAACATCATGACACTTTGGCGTAAAAGTACGTCGTATTTTAAACCATAATTGCCTAAATTGGGGTGAATTGGCACAGTTAGCTAGTTTTTTACAGATTGCTTCTATTTAAGCCCAAGTGTTAACTCATTTTGTTTTAGTTACAATACTAATTTACCAGAAGTGTTAAATTCACTGCTTAACTGGTAAACTTTTTCTTTAACTACTTAATTTCCACGCCTACTGTACTTCACTACCTAACAAATTTATTATTATTTTTAGCAACCAAAATGAAATCCTTTGCTCCTTTGCTAGCATTTGCGCTTACTTTTTGTATGCTACATACTTGTACTGATGCAAGATTCGTTGCATGCAAATGCTATGGAGAGTTTTTCAATGAGCAAAAGGTTTGGACGAGAACTGATCAGCCGCAATTGAGTCTCCAGTGCAGTCAAAGGGTAAACGGAGTTAGCGAAATACAGTGTGACACTATGGCGGTGATACAAGGCAACGTTGAAGGCGACTTCTGTGAGATACTCGACGAGAGGAAGCAAGGCTTTTTCATGGCTTGCTGCAACGCGGAGTGGTGGGGAAAAACAAAATGTTACGAGAGACTGGATTAGTCTAACTTTCATGTTCAAATGCTTGTATTATATAATGCTTGTTCTTATAATAAAGCATGTTAACCAAACACATACATACTTTTGATTTATTTAAATACAACGATAGCGAATGGTAATAATTAATGTCTCAACTCTGACATATTAGTAATAAATGTTATAAACGGCCACGGTAAATGTTCAGAAACATTTCAAATGCTATTACATAGCTAGACCAAAACTTATTACTACCTCAATGATAAAAAATTGACTTCGACAGCAAGTACGGCATGGAGTCACTGAAACTAAACTGGAATTAAATTTTATAATAGTTGGCCCCAGAGTTGGCCTAGTGGCTTAGAACTTCCGTTTTTCTCTACTAACCAGCTTGAGAACGGTGGTTCGCATCCCAGATCAGCTGCATGAAAGTCTGTAAAAAGTAAAGTCTTATAAGGAATTGCCTAGCCTCTGACATTATGTTTGCTTGTAAGGCTTACACATCGCACGATATGTGAATTTGCCATTTGGTTTCCTAATTGTGTCAAGGTAATCCTAAAGCTACCCATTATTTGCATACATGTATGCTAGTGAGTCTTATTCGGCCACATCCTTACCCTTCCTTACATGTTGACCAGCCGCTAATCGGTACTGTCAAATATCGCTCGTTTGTCTTCTTGATGCACAAATTGCCCAATATGACGCACCAGCTCTGACGTGAAATGTCCGTGCTGTACATCTGGCAAAATTACAAATGGCGTTGCCGAATATCAGTATTACAAAAATAAATAATGCCAATTTCAAACACGCAAATAAAATAATATGCACATACGCAATTAGCCTTACTACGCTGACGCCAAGCAGAAAGAGTTGAGCGCTGTTAAGCGATTTGGCCATTTCATGTCAAGCCCACAACTCTCTTTGACTTATTAACGTCAATTGCATTGCAGATTTCACTTTTAAACTTAAAATTTACATCGCTAAATAATAATGTAAAATAAATTGAACATATTGTAAAAATTTAATTACCAATTAGTAATCCGTAGATTGAAATTCGTCATTTTGTAGACATGAGATTATTTTGGAGTGAAACAGGTTTCTGAGGTCATGGAAATCATCTTAACTTTGGTTTTATGCAAAATTCAGGTTTGACTTTAAAAGGTCACTTCGAAGTCAAATGGTCATTTGAGGCCACAAAAAAAAAACTGTTTAACACAAATGTTGGTCCCCTACATAAAAGGAACAACTTTTGTAGGGGTCATTTTGTATGTTGTAATAGAATGATATCCAAGACCTTGAGCTTTGACCCCCAAAAGAGTCACTTGGAGTCAAACAAAAGTAAACTTGTTCTGGTCTGTAACCCAAATAACTCATATCCAAAAACAAATTTGAGATATGTTGTGTAGTTCCGGAGATAAACGCGGTACTCGGACGGATAGACAGACAAAACAAAACCATAAAGTAGCTGAAGCTACTTAATAAGGTGAAGAGTGGCGTGCATACGGTCATATAGTTTTATTGCTAAAACAAGTCAAACGTATGCATTGTATGCACAGTTTAATTACAGCTGTTAAACCAGCCCGTATTCGTACATATTTCCGATTTAGTTTTTTGTATCCTCTAGCCTTGGGATGGGCTTGTTAAACTAGACTAAAGTATCTAATATTGTGACGCTGCACCTGAGGTGCCAGCGAAACGTACAAGGGCATGGTCTGACCTGCACCAGAGTTAAAAATTTGAAAATTTGCCTTTTTGATAATTTTTAATAAAAAAAATTTTTAAGTATAGCGAGAATTTTCAATGGTCAAAATTTCAAAAAATGAACTTTGGAAATAAATTTCTGAAATTCTTATGGGATTTTGCATGGCATTTTTTGTAATTTATGCGGTCCCCCCTTGCTGA
>JAQFYP010000865.1:0-18859 GCA_034694865.1 Bilobella braunerae | reverse complement strand
TCATTAATTGTAATTGGTTACCAATAGCTTTGAACATTAATTAATTGTTTACTCCCAGGCCACTATCTCGACCTTAAAATACTTGTTAAAATAAATTATAAAATATTTAATTGAGATTAGTTAATTGAGATTAGCTAGAACAAAAATTAGTTTTTAAAATTTCGAAATTCGGAATTTTAGAAAACTTTTCAATAAATTTAGAATTTTTACCTGCGGGGTACATGATGTTGAGGCATTTTTGTACTGCGTAGAGCTTGGTTGGATGAATCTATTTGGTGTGCGTGAGGCGGTAGATGGCTTTTAGCAAATTAGTGTAAATGTCCTTGTGACTCTGGTTTTAAGAAAGGCGCTGTATAAGTTTAGGTCGTCGTCAACTTGCACTTCACGCAGTGGCGAATTTGCTATATGTCTAATCTCTAGCAAAAAGTGATTTTCGAATACCGTCTATATCCGATTAGAGCCGTAAACGCTCCGTACGTCAACTTCCGTTACGAGAAAGGAATAAAGGAGAAAAGAGACGTAGGCTTCTTTTACCTGTGTTAAAAACTTTTTTAAAAAATTGTCTTTTGAACAAATTTTTTGTCTTTTTTGTTTTTTTTCCTAAATAGGACATATTTGTTGAAGATTTTTGCCGATTTCCTCCAGTGGGAATTTGCTGCAGAAAACGGTAACAATGCAATTCAGGGGCAGGATTGGGGCAGAGGCAATCAAATTAAGCAATTAGGGACTTATATTTTTAGTTTGTATATTTCTCTCGGGAAATTAAGGGATCTAACCTGCATTTCCAAATTATGATTTTCGCAGAGAAGTTGGAGAAAGCGCAGAGAGCTCTCGATGAGTGTCTCTCTCGGATGTCGTGTGTTTGAAATTGCGTAGCCATCTTTACGCAGAACAGTTGTCGCATCGCCGGTGAGTTCGTCTTTGTCTTTATACGTATGCGACGTGTCGGAGTAAGAGTTACCATCATTACCTACAGTGTTTTTTAAGTGAAAATGGTTATACGGAGGATTTTAAAAAGTTTTGGCCAAAATTTCTTTACATTTCAACCACAGTGCCATTTTTGAATTTACGTCCACGCCATTCATTAAAAAGAATTTGTTTCCAGAAGGCAAAAAGAAATTAATGCAGTTAGTTCTCCGTTGGTTGTCTTAATTCGGTGAACGTTAAAAAAGGCACTGTACATTACTCTCTACATGACTTTTCGATGAACGATTAAAAACACAACTTACAAATAGCACTATGTTCCAATGAGTATAAAAATTAATTGTTAATCTTTCATTGTTGCTAGGCATCTGAATCCGAGGGCAATTTCCCTAATGGCATTGAGCATGTCTTCGGACATTCTGCTCGAAACGCTAAAATTTTGTGTCCATCTAAATTTTTAAAATTAAAAAAAAATGGTTAAAAATCGATTAGTTGAGTTTTGTAGTATACAAAAGGCTTGCGTTCAAATCTTAAAATTATCTGTTATGAAATTTGGAAACAAAGTTTGGCGATAAATTTATAGCATTGCAAATTAGAACTACTATGTAAGAAAAAACTTAAGCCTGCTTGCGAACCTCACTAATTTTCAGGGCCAGTATACAGTAAGTTTTTTGAAAATAATATCACTACCGTCTTTTTAAGACAATGCGCTCGCAAATTAAACTTGCTTCTAATCTACGCTGTTTTCAAATGACACAGATAAAGATCTACAATATACAGAGACTTTCTTAAAATCAGAATGAACGATGCTTAGAAAACAGAAATTCAAGGCCATCACAGGGTAAGTTACATTAACTGCCGCACTAATTTAATCTTGTCTCCCAATTTAAGTTGAATTCCATATTTGTTTTACCTAAAAGCTTAAGAAAGTCTCTGTACATGTAAAACAAAATGAAAACTTAGATAGAAATGAGACATCTGTAACACTACCATTTTGCCTTTTTAGGTAAACTCCTTCGCCAAGTCGAGCGATCTAAATTTCGTATAGTTTTACCAATGGCGCAAGTCGTGAAACAAATTGACTGTGTCGTTCAACTTAGAATTAAAACTCACATGCGTTTTAGTCCTTCAAAATCGCTCGGAATTTTCCAGTCTTTTTTAATCGCTCGGTTAGGTAATTACTTTGTTTCAAACTAATTTAAGAACAAAAAAAGTTTTTCTATCTACTAATAATAAACAACAATGAGAACGTTGAAACGTTTTTTTTGGCATTAAAAAAAATTCTATTCTAGAAAATCAATTTGAACGTAATGAAACTGATTTGCATTGTAATTGCAAAGATTCAGTTAGTATTTTATTTGTGACTGGCGTCTTAAGTCTCTCAATGCTCAATTATTTGAGTCTTCAAAATACATGAAGATTTTTCGCTAATTTGGCCTTGTGAACCCCTTTTCCCTGAAAAAAAATAAAAAGGTTTAGAAAGAAAGGAAGCAGCAATTGCTTGAACCCTCCTACTATGTCGTCATCTACTAGCTACATAAATTTTTGAATTTTCATTTCCCAACCTTTTTTTATTTCTTCCTATTACTATTTTAATTATTCTTCCCATTTTACTTGGAAATCTCCAAGAGGGAAAAAATGGAATTCTACAATTATACTAGCAGTTGACCACACTGTACTTAATTTCTCTGTGCTAATTTCCATCCGTGAGAGAATGTCCTGGAGAATTTTGACGCAGAGCCCACTTTCTTCGCCAATTACTCCGCATGGGAAATGAACCTGGAAGAAAAGAGAAAATGATTTTTTAAAAGTTGAAAAGATTCATTTTCTAAAAAGTGAAATTTAAAAGAAGTTCAAACAGTGCTCCATTCCTTATCACATAGAACCTTTAACTAAATATATTTACTAGAACTTAACAATGGTACGAAAGACCTAATGGAAGCTGATTCTTACACAAATTTTGCTCTAGTGAAAAAAAATGATCGACGTCAAATTATTATGAAAATTCCTAGGGCTTGCGGACGGATGCGTAGATCCAAAAGCGGAGTCGCAAAAGCGTAGGTCAAAAAGCGTAGTGACCAAATGCGTCGTGACCAAAAACTGAGTTGCCCAAAAGCGTAGATGACCAAAAGCGTAGAAGCAAAAAGCGTAGTGACCAAAACCGTTTCGGTTACTTAATTGATATTAATAATTTGCTACGTTTTTGGTCACTACACTTTTTGCTTCTACGCTTTTGGTCATCTACGCTTTTGGGCAACTAAGTTTTTGGTAAGAAAGAAAGTAAGAAAAAAGACATATGTGCAATTAAATTTAATGGTGGAAATTTTCTAAAGAAAAAACAACAATTTTTCGCTTTTGGAGTTCATGCATAATATAATAGGGGTCAGGGGTCACTTGGATCAGCGACACCATATTAAATTTTCAATTTAGACAAAACTAAAGAAATCGGAAATCCGATTTGTCTGTCTAGAAGATCATTCGAGGGGTCGTCGAAATGCGGAGCGCTCTAAATATTTTTTAGGAGAAAGCAAAAGCTCCGAATAATTTTCAATTTGCATTATCTTTTACCACCTATTTCACACACTACTATCTTCCACAAAACTATCCCAAGCAGCCTATCCCATGTATAAGCGGAAAAGGAATGCAGACTTGACTTTATACAAAAGGAAAATGGATTGGAAAGAAAAGCGACAAAAAATAAACTTAATAAAAATAAAAAATAGTCTTACGTCGTATAATCGTCGATGTGGCCGTGCGTGCGCGGCCTTCTTCATCCTCTGTCATTGACGTGAAGAAAGCAATTTTTAAAGTTTTCATAGTTTTAAGTTTTTAAATTATTAAAATTTATTAGCAATGGCTGTAGTTTACTTGCGCAGGGTTTCCTTGCTAAAAAGCTACAAAGCAAGAGTAGAGAATGTAGATATGATATCCGTGCAAATGAAATTTGTGGAAAAAAAAACGTGTGGAGTAGAAAATATTTTATAAAATACAATTGAATGACACGGTGCTTACAAAAATAAGCAACTCAGGGAGAAAGGTACATTTGTGTAGTTTTATCTGGAGAAAGTTTGCCATGTTCTGAGGCAGCGAGAACGTGGTTGTGAGATCAGTACAATGCAAATTTATTTTAACTAAAGGCAAAACTGTTGGTTACAGGGAAAATATACACGTTCTATTCGTTCTAACTTTTTTAAATTTTGAAAACTGACACACAATTAGAAACATACGTGTTCAACTTTTGATTTAACGCTACTCTAAGCCTGTTTCTGGCGTTTAAAAAAAAATAAAAAACTTAAAAATTAAAAAATTTTAATTGCGCATGCGCAAAATGTAATATGCAACTAATCATTGATTTGATCATCTAAATATGTGTAATTTTGAAAATTATTCTCTAAATTTCTGAATTACAAATTCATCGATAAAAAAGTATCCAATATACAAATAGAAATTTTTTTGAGAAGCACGACGACGTTTGACTGGTTTATTAACGTAACCCCGTCAATTTATTTTGAAATCTGTTACTCTGGTTCGTTGTGCATTTTTTTAAAATAAGACAATTTAAAATTTTAATTCACATCTTTGGAATGATAATTGTGAATTATAGTCACACTTTCACTTCCGCCCACGAGATTTGCACCTACACGCTCAGTATTTTGGATCACGTGAAAGGTTAACGTAGGTCGAGAAAGCAGAAGAAAGAATTTGAGTTGAGGAGAAAGTTGATTTCCCACTTCCCCATATTTATTACATTGCTCAAGTGTGCTTGGGCATTACAAATTAAGCCTGTAATGTACTATTCAATTTGTGTCATTTATCCGCGTTTTGCTTTTGGCAAAAGTTTACAACAATTATTTTTTAGGTGGCGTGTAAGAAACAAAGAATAATGGATTAAAAACCACAAAATTTACAAAAAGAAATGTGATTAAAAAATTTAAAAATTTGCTTTCGCAAACTATAAGCATGGTTCAAACATATAAAATAATGTTGTTGTTTTCTTTTAGAAAAGTAAATTACGCCGTTACAAATAGGATGCATAGTGCGTTATTTAAGGTAATTAATAGACAAAAAATATTTATTTGACGGATACAGGCGGTTATTTTTGAATTATTGTCGCTGGAAGTATTGCCCTCGGTAATTGTTGACAAGTGAAAGTGGCACAAGAAGCAAACACTTGGTATTATTAAACATCGCTTTCTCCGGAATGCTTTCTCCAGAATTACCTGGCAGTCGATCGGGACGCGCAACAGGTTTCACTGAAGCAGCGTCGTAATGATGCAACTTGGCGACTTGAGGGCTGGAACCGCTTTGCCAAAATAATGCGAGGGAAATTGAAAAGTTGCCTTATCAGCATGCCCAGTCACAACTTCAACTTCCCGCTTTCTCAAAATAAATAAAATGGTGAAAGAGGAGTAAAAGTTTGATTTGGGTTTAGTAGCAGGAAGGTTCTTTCATCAGGCAGACAGAAATTATTAAGGTGAAAGTTGTACAAATCCTGACTTCCAAAATGTTTCCCAAATCAAATTTGAAACTTTCTCCAAATACCAAAATTTTGGAGAATTGCTATCACTCACTCTTGTATAAATCATCCTGACTTTCTAAAACTTTCCAATATCCAATTTGGGGGGACTTTCTCCAAATGCAAAAGTTTGTTGAGAGTGCCAACATTCACTCTTTTTCACGAGCTTGTTTCGACGTCCTTTCAAACGCTGGGAACACATTTTAGGTCAAGAACTACTGACCCAGTGAACTTATTGTTCAAAGTTTACCGGAAACAAAATCAAGGAAAGGAATATTAAGCGATTTTTTTTTGTTTCTCTTGGTAAACCGTTACATAATTAGATTAAAAAACCGCTCGGTATGTTTTCTAGAATCACAGTCATCTCTAGGAGAACACGTAGCGAGATAGAGCTAGTCGAGGTCAAAATGAACAAAAAAAGCCCTTTTCATGAAGACTATCAATTAGCAAACAGCTTTACTTTTTTTTCATTAATTATGCAGACGGACACAGGTGCAGGAACTGCTAACCACACTTTATTTTTAAGAACAAGGCCAATTTTTTTTTTAGAATAAAGCTTAGTTAGAAATTTGGAACTACAGTTTTTATGAGACACGCGAAAAGTGCAACTTTAAAACACAAACAGCTCACACTTTCCGTCAATTTTCTTGTTTACGGCCTGAAAGTCTAACATGACTGATAATTTTATTTATAAAAAAAAATCAATAAAAAAATAATAATAAAAAACGTTCTATTTGAAAAAATTAATTGAAATTTTTTAAGGGGGCGTGTCAAGGCAAAAATTAAACAATCGTTGTGCTTTGGTATCCGATAGTAACGTACTAGTTTTTACCAATTAACAGCCAGTCGTTGGCTATGCGCCTACTTCTTAAGTCGCCCCGTGTTAAATATCGTTCTTGTATTCACTTCTTAGGAAGCTTCTAAACATAGCTCTACTCATATTAATAATATTAATTCCATTGTATAGCATTATTGATCTTGTATTATTCACATCTCATTCCGTTAAATTCTACTGAACTCTTAATTGTAAACTCAAAACGAGCTTCCAGGAAATTTGCAAAATTGTATGTTTACAAATTTAAGCGCAAGTAGAGGTCAACGGGTCTACGAATTTACAGTTTTTTATGTTAATTAATCGGTATACACCCACTACGCCCCACTATCTTCGTGTACACAAAACGGTGTACATGATGCCGACTGTCGATTTTAAAAAAAAGTCACGGTTTTTCTCATTCGGAGAAATATAATCACCTGTTCACCTCTAATCGACCTAAAATTATGCGGAAAATCTTGTTTGAAAAGTATCTAAATTTCCAACATTGTTAGTGTAAAACATTTTAAGTTTTACTATTTTATTACACAAATATGAAGCTTTGAAATTTCGTTTCCGAAATAAAAAGAATTTGGAGAATTTTTTTTTGCACATTCTTTACACTAACCAGCTAGTCTGAAGTGTTATTTTTCAATCGAGGTATTGTGGTGACTTGCAGGTATACCCTGAGCTTTAGTATAAACGTGCGCGTAATTTCGGATTTTTTCATTTAACTAGCATTATCACCTTGAAAATTTTTAAAAAGCCCCAGAAGCCTTGAAGCGCCCTCTTAAAGAGCATTTGTTGGGAGGCCCACATAAAAAGAAAAGTCGGGTCTTCTGATATAAAAAAAAAATTTAAATGTATAATACAAAAAGATTTTAAAAAATTTTGAAAATAAAAATTTCTATTTCTTTGTTCTAGATTTTTAGAAAATGTGGAAGTATTAAGCCCGAGGTTTTGGGAAGGCTAATTCCCGTAATGATAAGGAGAAAGTAAAGGGAGGCCTTACCTTTCCCGAATCAAATTTGAGGGGGCCCTTGAAGGTTTTGTACTTGTATTTTCCCCTTCTCGCTCAATAGTCAAGTTCGGGAAACTTTTTAAAAAATTTTACAAAAAGTTAAGAAGGAGCTAACATATGTGCTTTCATGAAAAGTATTCAACTTTCACTCGCAAAAAAAAATCCTGAAATTCAAACTTTCCTGAAAATTCGGCTTTGAATTCCTTGATAACTTCAAGATTTTCTACACAACATATTGCGGATGGCGTAAGTATTACTAATTTTACGAACAAATACATTGCAAGCATTAACTATTACACTTTTTCCAATAGAAATTAAGAACGAATGGTCAGCCTGTCCGCAGGCGAACAATTTTTCAAAAAAAAAATGTTAAGCAGCGACCGCAGCGCTGCGCTCGTTTCTTTTTCTGAGGTCTTGGCGTACCCACGACAGGTAGTTCTCCAGTAGCGCTACTGGTATTTGAAGAAATCACATCAGCCGCTGTAGAGTGGACTGGTTTAGAATTCTCGATAAACCCAGGATAAGACGAAGAAGACTGGTGATTTTTGTTGACGACTACATCTCCAAAATCTATGTTTCTTAGATTTTTAGAAAGCCGTTTTCTCTTCTTTCGTTCGTTGCATTGTTGATTTGCCTTTTGCTTTCGTAATTTACGCTCCGCCTCTGATAGCTCGTAGAGCTTCGAGTGCAACAATGCTGGTGTAATTGTTGTGTCCGTAACAACTGCAGCACAATCAACATCCGCATTGAGTTTGTTGGGAGTGGAGAACCTGGTATTAATAATAATTCTAAAAAGGAGTTTACAATACTATTATACCTTTGTCTGAGCTATACAGCTCACATAACGCAAATTATGCAATATTGAGCCCATAAATTTTCATATTGGACAATCTTCCAATACAAAAGTGTTTCCTGTAATAGACGGTTTTTTGAAAATTTGTTAATTTAAATCCATAATGTGATTAAATTTTCTCCTTGATCAAGTTAGTTATAGTTCTATATATCAATTGTATAATGTATTGCCTATGTATAATTGTTGCCACTGTAACGTTTTTCGCAATTGTATTCATCTACTTTAGCGAGTTTTCACGTATTAAAGTATTTTGATTTGATTATTTGATTATTATTTGATTTGAGTTTCATTTGTTATATAAACTAATTAAAAGTAATAGGAAAATGACTCGTTAGTTGAAATTTCCCACAGATATAGGCGAAGGATTAATTTCTCGAACACACGAGTCAGAAGCAAGGCAATGGCTTAAGGGAAAAACCCTGAGCAAAGACTTTTTATGGCTGATCTTGGGATTCGAACCCACGTTCTCAGGCTGGTAGAGGAGAGAGACGGAAGCTCTAACCACTAGCCAACTCAGCAATATATAATTAATTATAGTATAATTAAGTTCTAACATAAGTTCTAATGAAAAAGATTCGTTTGTAATACAGAAATTAAAATATTTTGATATTTTAAAATATTGCAGCCCAGATTTTATATTTGTAGAAGTTTAAAATTGAAAAAATATTTAAGTATCATTCTCTATACTCTGGCCCTGTATCCGTTTTTTCCTCAAGCAATTCCTCAAGCTGTGGAAATTTGAGAAATTATTTATGATGATTAAAATTAAAATATGATGATTAGCTCTCGTGGGAAATGTCAAACAACGTGACCTTTACCTCTTCAATTAATTATTTAGCTAAATTTCTAAATCTCTCGTATATAAAAAATGTGACCTTACTAAATTATTTAGCGGGCTAGAGTCAAATGACCAGTTGATTAAATATTTATTAAGCTCAGATTTTTATTATAGTGTCACAAGCCCCAAGTCAACACTCAACTTGGACTTTAAGGGGAAACGTCTTAAATTTTTGGAAACGTTTTGTCACAACAAGCATTATAATATTTTACTTTCATGTACACATAAGACATTATACATTGTAATATTGTTTAACATTAGAAATACTTCATAAGACTACCACAAATCACCCCTCATATAACTGCTACCACCAAGCTCATAACCATCTCCCATGATGCTACTACAAAATGCGTTCGCTCTTGTTCCACTGCTTCTTCCAAAATCACAAATTGTATGATACTTTCCCATCACATTCACGCAGGATGAAACATATTTTATTAACATTTAGTGCTTTATTGTAAAATCAGCATATTTCAAAACCTTCTCACATAGTATTACTTTTTGTCTGTTTATTGGAGCCCAGTTTAAAGCAAGTAACATTGCAAGCACCGTGAGTACCATATTATACTACTTCGCTGACTTCAAGGAACAATAAGGGGCTTAATGTACTTTCAATTAATCGATATTTTCGTTTCCTTGGTCCGCCCAGGTTGACGATTGAATCTTTCTTGTTCATCTCAGTGAGTTTAACGCTTGCAACAATACCTGCTTGCACATTGAGTAAAACTACGTTGTCATAGTACTGAATCAGGTCTGCAACGTCCTCTACTCTCATGCCATCACTATTTATATATGGGGTTTTCAAATAAATTTGCTGTTCTTCATTGAACCTGCGTCCAGAGACTTGCTTAATTGGGTCACTTGGATTGATGATAACGGTGACCTAATTTCATTAATATAATAGTTTAATGTTTACAGTAATTTTCAATTAGTCTAAGCCTTCATAAAAGTATTACACACCGGTGTTGAGCCGTCGAAGTCCCGATAGCCATGTACATCGACGGCAAACGAAACCTCGGCAAATAGAAAAAGCAGTGGTACAATTGCGAAGCAATATTGCATTCTATTGCCGAACTGCATTTTGGTTGCGAATCTTCAACTCTGCGATAATCGTCAGTGATAGTGAAGGGGTTGATTGAGGTAAACTAATAATTTGTTCGTGAGAAACCGTATTTTTATAGTACAAATTCCTGATCGCCATATAGCAAATTTAGAGCATGTGGGCGCCCACAGTAACCGCAGAAGATGCCGAGTTGCTTTGCTTTGTAAAAAAAAAAAAAATATAGAAGTATTTGGGAACGGAGCTTTCAAATTTCTCGCAAAATTTGAAAATCATTTAAACACGCAAAAGGTTCAAACTTGAGCAAAAAATTGGAAAAAAAAATTGAAAACAAAAAATTCAAACGCTTTAACAGCAAAATAAGACGTCAGATTTTCTACTCTTCTTCAAAACTCCAACAATACTTACTAATGCTAAAGCTAATTGTACTAATGCAAAGAACGACTTCAAGAATCCTTTAGTCTTCAATAATGCATAGTTGTAAAAGTCTTTTGAACTAAGCCTCTTGTCCTGTGAAATCAAATTTTCATTAGCATCAAAACAAGTACAAACAATCCACAATTATTTATAAGACACGAACGCTAATTTTTCCGATATTTTCTCAACTAATAAGAGTGAATGCTAAGTATGCCAGGCTCAACTCCTTAACCATTACAATAGCTTTCTAGGTTTGTTTGGTTTGCTTGTATGTATATTATGTAACATATTGTTTCGTTTGCGTTTATATTAAAATATGAAGCTATGCCTTAATTAAAAGTTACTTATGGTAGAAATCTTGTGTCTAATATTGTCTTTGCCGTATGTTGTGTGAAATTTTTTTGTACAAATTTGGCTGAACAATAATGTATTTGGTGCAATATTGTTTAATTGTAGTTTACAGCATGGTAATTCGATTCAATTGCTGAATGTCTTACATTATGGCGTGTTAGATCTAGAAACCTTAGAAAAACTTCTAAGAAAGTGCACGGGCGCCTAGTTGTTTTGCTATGTAAAAAGTCTAGTAGTATATTAGTAAAGAGTATCTCGCAAAATTTGAAAAACAGTGAAGCACGTTCAAACTGGATTTTAAATTGAAAAAAAAAAATAGAACTTGAAAACAAAAAATTCTAAACTTTAAAAACAGAATATCACGTCACTTATTCCACCCTTCTTCTGTATTAAACAATACTTACATGCAAAGCTACAAATTTACTTGAAAAAATCTTTAATATTTAAATTGTTTCCTTGTGAAAATCTTTAGAGCCTAAGGATCTAGTACTCTAAATTTAAGTTTTGAATACTATCAAAACAAGTACAAACAAGCTCACACTCATTTATAGACGGGATTCGAATCCACGTTCACAGAGTTCGGAACCTGAACAAAACACAAACCGGCATTGGACAACTCACTTTCTAAACAAATTGCTGCGTACCCATTGATTCACGTCGTAAATGGAAAATATTTGAAAAATTGCCTGTTTTGATGCGAATGAAAATTTGGTTTTAGGTTCCAAAAAATTTACAAGTGAACAACTTAAAAAAAATATTCAAAATTCTACAAGTAAATTTTATTCTTTGTATTAGCATTGCTGAAGTTTTCGGGAACAACTGACAACTTATATTGTATATTTATGTACTGTTTTATTTCTTCTCAATATGTACCTTTGCCTTTATTAAGGCAGGTTGATTATTATAGGTTAAATATTGAGTATAAAATTTTTCTTCGTGTTTGTTATTTTAGCGGAAAAATATGATTTCAAATTTTGTAGTGCCTTAACGTAGAGCATGGTAGACCTAGAATTTTTTGAAAAACTTTTAGGAAAGTACAAGGGAACCGAATTGCTTTGCTTTGTAAAAAGAAAAAAATATAGATAGTATTTGAGAACGAAGCTTTCAAATTTTTCCAAAAATTTGAAAATCATTTGAACACACAAAAGGTTCAAACTTTGAAGAAACAAAAGAAGAAAATTGAAAAATATGGGAAACTGAAATCAGAAAATTCAAACGCTTTAACAGCAGAATATGACGTCAGATATTCTACTCTTCTTCAAACTCCAACAAAACTTACTAATGCTAACGCTAATTGTACTAATGCAAAAAACGACTCCAAGAATCCTTTAGTCTTCAATAATGTATAGTTGTAAAAGTCTTTAGAACATAATCCTCTTGTCCTGTGAAAGCAAATTTTCTTTAGCATCAAAACAAGTACAAACGATCCGCTATTTTTCCGATATTTTCTCAGCTAATAAAAATCAATGCTAAGTATGCCAGGCTCCACTCCTTAACCATTACAATAGCTTTCTATGTTGGTTTGACTTGCTTGTATGTAAATTTATGTAGCATATTGTTTCGTTTGCGTTTATATTAAAATGTGAAGCTATGCCTTAATTAAAGGGCACTTATGATTAAAATTTTATGTCAAGTATAAGTTTGCAGTATGTTGTGTGAAAATTATTGGTACAAATTTGGCTGAACAATAATGTATTTGGTGCAATGTTGTTTAATAGTAAGTTTATTGCAGATTAGATTCAATTGCTGAATGTCTTACATTATGGCGTGTTAGATCTAGAAAACTTATTAGAAGAACGTCTAGAAAAGTACACAGGCGCCAAGTTGCTTTGCTAAACGTGTAGTAGTAGAGAATAACGTAGTATCTCGCAAAATTTCAAAATTCAAAATTTGAATCCCAAAAATAGTTCAGTTTTAGTCGAAGTGTGTATAACGGAATTTGGTTTAATGTAATGTTGGGACTTCGAGAAATAGAACTTGAAGTATAACAAGTTTGTTTCCATACTATTAATTGAATACTTGATAACTTGGCAGCAGAAGTATTTAAAAAATTCAAATGGTTAAATTGAAACTTTGAAGTTGCTCGTGCACAGATTAAATAAACTCCATTTTTAAATAAGGTAAATTATTAGTTTAAAACTAAATCTTTCGGTTGGATTTTACTTTACGAAAAAATTCAAAGTCCCGAGTGATGTTTGATTCCTTTTTAACCTCCAAGTTTACAAAAATTGTGCATCAGCCAATCCCTGTCCTGCAAAAGGAGACAAAGACCAATCAATCAAGAATCTTCATCTTTCCAGGATTTCTCTGGATTTGCCGCTCTGTTTCAGTCACACAAATCTCTGACTAATTAACAGGCCAATTAGGAAAGAGAGCCCTTAATTAAGGGTTTTTAATTTTGCGAAAGGCTACGTACATCCAGATGAGGCCTTCTTTTGCTTTCTAGGGAAAAGCGGCTGCGCACTGTGAACCGAGTGCAAATATAGTGCACCAAAATTCCGTTTTGTCTTTCTTTTAACTTTTCCAAAAAACTTGAAAATTCTTCTCTCCGCCAATTGAAAATGGTCAACAAGAGTTTTATGACGGTTTCAAAGAGCGCAAAGTTCAAGCTTAGAATTGCTGCATAGAAAAAGCTTTAAAAAATTCGGTATTGTCTTCGCTAAAATTAATACCGTGAAATTCATAAATTCGTTTCTTTTGCGATAAAGTTTGCCATTTAAAAAAAAGAGATATTTCTGGTAAATGCTGAAAGTGAAATCAGATGTCAAATTCCACACGTGCAGCAACAAAACAAGGGACCTAATCCGCATAACTCGTGTTTGTACAGCGTGTTTCACAAATTTGTTGCACAAATTTGTCGAACTTCCCAAAATTTTCAAATTTTCCAACCACCGAGAAACGGACGTCACTCACTAGCTACCTACTCCAAGAGAAAGTACCGTAAATGTGCTAATTAAAGACCTGTTTTGGAAACAGCGCTTTTTTAATTTGAAAATCTCTCATAATCAAATGAAAGTGTTTTTAATTTAAGTTTTACAAAGTTTCATCACAAGAGGTTTACAAGACGTACTTTAAAAAATAAAATTGTCTTATTCTAGCTAATGATTAGCTAATTGTCAATTAACTAATTTATCAACTCAATTAATATTATTCAATTAACTAAATACTTTCACAGTGAATCACAAAAATGGATTTCTAAATATTAGCCGTGTGAATTGACACAACTTTCGTTTCCGGGAGGCGCAGCGTTTTACGCTGCTTCTTCATCATCTGCAGCTTTACCTGAAAACGCAAAAACATTTTTTTAAATTTCAAATTTTTGTTTAAAAAATCGTTTTTCTAAAGTTAAAAAAACGGTTTTTTTTCTTCTAAATTTAAAAAAAAACGGTACCGTTTTTTGAAGAGCCTTCATCTCTCCGCAGACGTTCTTGAGGTCGTCCTTGGTGTCTTCGAGGAGACTCGAGAGCTTCTTGATTTCGTACTCTGAATCAGCGTTCACTGTTTCCAGAAGCGAGGAAGTGCGCAGGCGTGGGAACCAGTCGAGGCGCTTTTCCTAAAAAAGCAAGACAAAATGTACAGAGCATTTCAAAAACGCTTTTTTGAAAAGTGAGTGGTCACCTTAAGTGCCCTTGAGACGTAGCACTCCGCCCCCGTGAACTCCGTCTGATCCTTCTCCTTGAGGAGGACTAGAAAATAGAGGTAGTGAAAAATGTTGTGCTCTTTTTTGATGTGGTGCTCGAAAGTGACGCCCTTGTTGTCAAAGGCAGAGCGATTCAGGCCTGCAAAAGTTAATTGACAATTAAAGTTAATCACTCATTAATTAAATTTTTAATTGATTTAATGGTGTTTTTAATTAATTAGTTCCTAAACTTGCCGCAGATGAAGCACGTATTTCGCAGCGTGTCTTCGTGACTCTGCTTCTCGCTCCTGAGATCCGCAAAAGTGTCAATGATGACACCAAAAATCAGATTTAGTAAAATGACAATGAAAATGAAGTAGAAGAGCAGATCGTAAAAGACGCGAACGGAGTACAGAGGTTCCTGAAATTAGAAATTAAAGTTAACCTTAGGGTAACAGTAACCTAATGTAACCCTAATAAGTAGGGTTAACCTTAAGAAGAGAAGCATCGAAAAAGTTAACCTAAGAAAGCCCCAAAGAAGAAAAGTCTCAAATGAAAATTAGCATAGGGTAATAGTAACCTAATGTAACCCTAATTTAGGGTTAACCTTAAGAAGAGAAAGTCTCACCTCTTTGCTTGGTGACCTTAAAACGTCGCCGATGCCTCCACCGTTGCGTAGCCCTTGATTGAGTGTCGTTACAATGCACATGAGTAGAGTGTCGCAAACGCTTTCTTTCACTTCTTCTGCATTTTCAAGAACGTTCCCGACGTCTGTCGGGAGAAAGTTAGAGGCATTAAAATTTGCATTCCAAAATACATTTTGAAACCGGAAGTGAAAAGAATTTTTTGTAAAAAAAAAAAAAAAAATTATTTTTGAAATTTTAAACTTTCATGGGCAACCAGAATCAAAACACTCAAGGTCATCTTCTATTTGGAAAGTTTGTTATGAATCGCTCTGTACATTTCTCCGGAGGAGCTACCCTGTGGTGTTGATCATGTCTACGGCGACGTAGAAGTCGTTTTTGAAGTAGACGTAGCCCACGATGGAGAAGATGTAGACGAGGATGATGCCTAAAATGGCTGTGAAAATGATGGAGCTCCTATTCCGCGTCACAGAGCGTATCACGTTCAGCAGCGTCTCCTCCTGGTACGCCACGTTAAAGAGCTGTTTAAAAAATGATAATTTTTAGAAAATGACAATTGTTTTAGAAAAACGCTCCATTTTGAAACCACTTCCTCCCTTTCTAAACAACTTCTAATCCCTCACTCATTTATTTACTCGTTTATGAATTTATTCAAAAGTTTTAAAACTACAACGTGAAATGTACAGAGACTTTTTTAAACTAAACGAAAGACTTGCTCACTTCAAAATTGAAAAAAAATTGTTTGTTTTCTCACTTTAAACTCTGCGACTCACCACGACACAGCGATCAATCCCACCTAAATATGTATGGAATTTTGAGCGTTTTTGAAAATCTTAATAATTCAGTGGCGTAATGCAACTGCATCAAATCGAAAATTAATTGTCAATTAAATCGACGGAGGTTGAAAAGCAACAGTTTTATGGAACCGACCACAATTCCCACGTGAAAAGCTTATTCAGCGTATTATACTTTAAATAGTGGAACAATTAGCTGATTAGCTCGATTTTGAAAAAAAAATAATAAGCAATTAATTGCTCTCTCTCTCACACAACCGCTTTTTGTGCATAAAACTTTTTAAATGTTAGTTAAGCAAGGGTAAGGCATATATTTTTTAATTATAAATTGTAATTAATATTTAATTAATAATTATAATTAGTAATTATAATTGAATTAATAATTACTAATTGTCGCTTACGAGAACAGCGTAGAAGAAGGGATGGGATGAATTGCCAATCCAAGAAGGCAGTATAACCCGAAAAAATTGTGATACAGAAATTCCGTGTCCATGATGAGCTCTCGTTTAGGCCGCAGGAACATACCGCTTCGACACTGATGTGACACGATGTGAAGCCCCTTGAGGAGCACCTTTAAAGGCCCATTTAAAAAAAGGTATTTATGAGTTATGCGCCGCTTTGAAAAAGGTATTATGCGCCACTTTGAGGCCTCTAATCGGACATTTACGGTACTCACCGTAACAAAACCGAGGGTGTGTATGGCGTAGTCCGGACCCGCAAGCGCAATGATAATAAGGATAATAAGCGAAATATTGGCCTGTGCTTCGTCGGATTTTCTAAATTGGATTTGACCGCACATCAAAATCAAAATGCCAAGAATCGTTCCCCAGTGAGATGTGTGACCTATAGAATTTAAGGTCATTGAGGTCAAATTCATGGTTTTGATGACTTAGTACAGAGCCTTTTTTAATTAAGGGTGAACTAGTACAGAGCATTTTTTTAGTGTAGCGTCTCAAAAAAGAGAAAGTCTGAGAAACTAATTTTGCCGTGAAAACAAAACTGAGCTCAAAATCTAAAAAACTTCTATTTACCTTAAAGCGTACATTTTTAACGTCTGATAACCCTGTGGTCACTTGCTAAATTAAAAGTTTGGAACTACAATTATTTTGCAATAAAAAATTTCCCAATATTCCAGGTTTAGAAATCGAAATTACGAAATTCAAAATTGTAGTTAAGCAAATGACCGCACTGTATTTAGATTTACAGCATATTTCTAATTTCTAGGACAAAGTCTCTGTCATCAGATATTTCTCTTTCGGTACATAAAAAATGCTCTGTACAAAAGGGTTAATAGGGTTAACCTTCGTCACTTTCCCCGCGTGAGAAGGGGTATCCTAGGGCTACGACAATGTTAATCATGACCACCATGCTAAAGACCATGTTTCCGAGGAAGGGTTCGTAGAGACTGCAGGCGAAGAGTACAGGGCGATCTGTGATTTTCAAAAATTTTGAAAATTAAAAAAAAATCTTTTCTAATTCTGGCGTCGTTCACAAATTACGCAACACAAGCGATCCGAAACGTTAAGTTTGGCAGGTTTTTGATGACGGCTTAATGTCTTGCGTAGTTTGTGAATGACGCAAATCGCTGGAAGCGCTAGCGCTTACGACGCAGCTGTCGCTGCCAATCCATTTCATAGAAGAGTGCCTCTCGCTGCTCAAAGAAATTGGTCACTTTCGAACCTTTCTCGTCATCTTCTGTGTAGCGAAACACGCGCTCCTTCGTGTCACTCGTCAAGTACGCACACACCGCTGGAATCGGAAACACAACTTTCTCCAGCTCCTGCTGCTCGCTGTCATCCTCGCTCCAGCGCACAATCTGTGTACAGAGCATTTTTTAAGGGCCGAAAAGTCAAAGAGTGCAAAGGGGCTCTCATGGAAGTCAATTTTTAGGAAATACGACCAAAAGCTTTGGCAGTTGCCGCCACGCGACTTGGCTGGGTACTCTTCGTGACCCAGCCAGGTACCAGGCGTGGCAACTACTGTTTGATATTTTTGTATACTTTGGTTTGATTTTTTGAAAAACAGTTGTTGAAAATAAAATTTTGAAATTTTTTGAAAAAGTTTTGATTTTTTTTGTGTCCTTAAGTTTTTACTCATTACTTCAATTTGTGCGGTTCGCTGACTGTAGTATTTAACAGCTTCAGCGTTTAGGTTCAATTTGCTTTCAGCATTGTCCAGTTCCTGCTGGACGGCTTTGTCATGTTGACCTAATTGGTGACAGAGAATGTACAGAGCGTGGCCCACCTGTTAATTAATTTAACTTAATTAGCGTTAAATTAACTAATTGTCAATTAAAATAGCTTATTACGAGATTTTTACCTGTTTGGCGACCACAGCGCTGCCGCGCATTTGCTCCACGTAGGGATCCCTGTCGGAGCTGTAAGCTTTCCCAATCATTTCAATCTAGTAGAGTAAAAAAAGAAGATAAATAATCTGTCAAAATAATACAGTGCGTTTTATTTTACATTTCAAAATTTAAAAAAACATTACTGAGCAACTTTAAAATTTGTATTTTGTACAATGCCTTCCTTAAGTATCGACTTGATGTTGATGTCTTGAACCTAAGCGAGATGTGCAAAAATTAATAACTGGACTTTGTTAAAACCGAAAAATTATTGAACGGCGAAAAGTCCTCGAATTTGGGGATTAGGAAAACATCGTTTAAAATTTTATACAGTGCATTTTTTAAGTATTGCGTTTTAAGGCAAAAATCAAACTAACAGAGCTGATCCAAGACACATAACTATTAAAATTGAAAAACACGGAGAGAAAACCAAAAAAAGTTTTGTACAGCGGAAAGTCGATTCAACGAGGCAGTCGCAACATTTGAAAATTTTCAATCGATCATTTAAAAATCGCTCTGTATTTTATTACTGTTTTGCTTCCCTTACCATATTTCTGATGTTCATTTTGCTGATGTTCTCAAACTTCTCGATTCCGTCCTTGCTCTCCATGAGTGAAAGGACGAGTTTGCTTGCGTGGTTCTTGAGTTCCATGACCAAGTCCATGCG
>JAQFYP010000864.1:0-18865 GCA_034694865.1 Bilobella braunerae | reverse complement strand
GGTCACTGCCATTATTCAGTTCATTAAAAAGTAGCCATATAGTACCCTTTTTAGGGTCACTGCCATTATTCAGTTCATTAAAAAGTAGCCATATAGTACCCTTTTTAGGGTCACTGCCATTATTCATTTCGTTAAAAAGTATCCCTTAAGTACCCTTTTTTAGGGTCATTGGGATTGAGAACCTCCAATGCTAAACAAACACCCTTTCCATTATTCATTTCTGACGCTTGGCGGACTTTTCAAAAATTAAAATGTGCTGTTTGTTGTTCAACTCTTTTTCAGATAAACTTGATAAACTTTGAATTGATTAAATTACTTAACTGCATAAACTCTTAATTAACGTTTAATGAAATCTTAATTAACAAATTAACAATTTATGGTTAACAATTAACTGATCGCTGCAAAATGGAATCCAGTATCACGGTTACTACTGCTACAACTTCGAATGGAACCCTCGATGACCTGCCCTACGATGTAAGTTTTTGTCCACATTTACCTCTGGCCCATCTGCAAAGGTCAAAGGTCATGATCTCTATTTTGACATAACGCAGGTCCTCCAAGAACTGTTCAGCTTCGTGTCCACTCGGGAGCTGATCAGCGTTTGGCGGCTCGTCTCCACCAAGTTGAGCCACCTTGCTTCCGAACTCTGCCGCCAGCGCAACGTCTTCCTACGCTTGCCCCGCGACCACGGAATCGTCAGCTGTCCCATTGGCCACCTCTTCTCCGACCTTGACAACCTGCCCTTCTCGGCAGCCATCTTGACGCTGGACAGTACGATGCCCGAGGGTCACGCCTTCAGCAACTATGTCAGAGAGCGCTTCGGAGAGCACTTGAAGTCCGCTCGAATCTCCACGCGACTTCATCACTACGCAGCGTTTTTTAAGACGCTTCGACGCACTCCCAACTTGGTGAGGCTGGAGATCCTTCCGGAATCTGTTGGGTCCGAAGATCCAGAGGAGGAGGACAGGATCGCTTCCGAAAGCGTCGAGCTACCGAAGCTGAAGTCCCTCAAAATGGTCTATGAACAAAATAGTTACTTCATCCAAATCCTGGAAACATGCTTTCGAGACCTTGCGCCGCAGTTGGACTCCATTGACCTCCGGCTCGACCCTGACTTCGGCATCAAAGACGCTGAATTCACGCGCTGCGCAGAACTCGTCTCCAGCCAAAACTTCCCCAAGGTGTCGCTGCTCAGTCTACCCTTGAAGCCCATGTACTCCGACGGCTGGTCAATTTTAGTGGCCAAAGGACCCTTCGAGATTCAAGCCCTGGAAGTATGGTCCGACGACGAGGTGGAACTGGTGGATATGACCTCTGACCTCTTGGTAGCCTTCTTGGCCAACTGTCACGGCCTAACCTCGTTGACCTTGGAGGGATTCGAAAGGAGTTCATTGACCTCCAAGCGGTGTCGAGTACCAGTGTTGCCAGCGCTGAAAAAACTAGAACTCTTCGAGACATTCAATGCTAGAGAAGCCGGTTGGCCTCTTGGCCAACTCCAATTTGAGCCGTTCAAAGCCCGATGCTTCCCGAGCTTGACGGAGGTCGTCATGGACTGTTACCCTTACCACGACGGTAATGCTCTCAGCGTAATTGACGTGCGTCAAATTTTTGACGTCGGTGATGATGCGACGGACAGATTCTCTGGAGTGACGTCCTTGGATGTGGGGTCTATCCGAAGTGCGACAAACTGGGCGGAACTATTTCCAAACGTGACAAAGCTGAGCGCTTTTCTGCGTAACGAAAATCAGTTTGCGACAATTTTCACAGATATGACGCAAGTGACAGAATTTGACCTCAGACTTAACGGCATATTCTTTGGCCTCCTCCAACGCATACGCTCTTTGCAGAGTGAGAAATTTACTTTCAAAATTCACTTAGCAAAAAAAAAAAAGATTATTGAAAAACTTTCAAAAATAGTTTTAATTTTAAAATGTAATTTCTTCAAAGAGCTGAAGACCCTGACGCTGCGCCTTGACGTATTAGGAGATGAAACAGCCGTGTTTGCGACACTGGATCCTTTGAACTTAAAAATTGTTTACAACAAGTATGAGGTAAGGATAATTGGGTTTAAAAAATTTCAAAATTTTGAAAAATATTACATTTCTATGCAAAAAAGTAGTGAATTTTTGAAAACTTTAATTTGGTTTCAGCTCGGCGACTACTGCCTCTCTCTACTCCGCTGCCGCCATGTTTCTGTCGAGCTTCTGATGAAAAAAGACGACTAAAAAAGCATTTAGGATTTGAGCCTTCTGTTATCAATTATTACTCAATTACTAATTATTCAATTACTAATTAACTCAATTACTAGTTATCAATATTAAAGCTCAATTTGCTCCCCTACTTTATTCTCTTGAAATGAAAAACTAGTTTTGGTAATTAGTAAAAGGATGCCCATATCTGGCACTTGTGGTTTGAAATGGAGGCTTTTTGTGTCACCGATCACCTTCCCCCGCCCACCACCTGCACTACTCTTCCCTTCAAAGTGCAAATCCCTCAAAATCCTCATCTAACATCATCTTTAAGCATTGCATTGCAATTCGCTTCGCTTGCAAAGTTGATTTTTTTTAACGTCATAAATACGATTCCAAACCGTGAAATACCGTGTGATTTTTAAATCAGTTGGGTTAGCCTTTGTCGTCGCGCATTTGCCTGCGCTTAGAAAACTGCACTGGAGAGTGGCAGCGATTACCCTGCCTCAACGCTGCTGCACTGATCGCTGCGAAATGGATTCCATTGCCAGTGGCACTGAAAGTACGAATAATGGAACGCTCGGAGTCGTCCTTCCCGACGATGTAAGTTTCTGTCCACAATTACTTCTAAATCAGCCACGACAGAGGTCAAAGGTCATGATTCCAATTTCGGCATAACGCAGGTCCTCGAAGAACTGTTACGCTACATCCCCACAAAGGAGCTGATCAGCGATTGGCGGCTCGTCTCCACCAAGTGGAGCCACCTTGCCTCCGCCCTCTGCCGTCAGCGCAGCGTCTCTCTGCGCATGCCCCGTGACCACGAAATATTCAGTTCTCCCATTGGCCACCTCTTCTCAGACGTTGACAACCTGTCCTTCTCGGCGGCCGGCCCACTTGACCTTGGACAGCACGTCACCCGAGGGTCACGCTTTCAGTAACTATGTCGCAAAGCGCTTCGGAGAGCACTTCAAGTCCGCTCGCATCTCTACGCGACTCCATGACTACGCAGCGTTCTTCGAAACCCTTCGACGCACTCCCAACCTGGTGACGCTGGAGATCCTTCCAATGTCGGAATTCGAAGGGTACGAGAATCCAGCGGAGCACTTCACGTTCACTTACGAAACAATCAAGTTACCAGCGCTTAGATCGCTGAAAATGGTTTATGAAGACAAGGGTCACTTCATGAGCATCCTGAAGATGTGCTTCCGGGACCTTGCGCCACGTTGGGACTCCATCGACCTCCAGCTCAACAGCGGCTCCATCAGCGACGCTGAATTCACGCGCTGCACACAACTCCTCTCCAGCCAATTTTATAGCCGAAGCCGAAAGTTCGCGAAGATGTCGCTCAGCTTACCCTTCACGGCCAAGTACTCCGATGGCTGGAGGACTTTGGTGGCCAGTTGGCCCTTCCAGATCCAAAGCCTGTCACTAAGGTGTTATGGCAAAGAGGCAAAGCTGCTCGACATGACCTTTGACCTCCTGGAGCCCTTCTTGGCCCACTGTTATGGATTGACCTCACTGAGCTTAGAGGGTTTCGAAAAGAGGTCATTGACCTCCAAGCGCTGTCCCGTCCCAGCGATACCAACGCTGAAGAAGCTGGAACTCACCGATGTGTTCTTTGGTCGAGAAGATGGAGAGCCAGTCGGCCAACTCCTATTTGAGCCGTTTTCAGCCCGCCACTTTCCGAGCTTGACGGAGGTAGTGGTGCACTGCGACGCTTACTACAACAACCGTTCGCTCAGCGAAGTTGACGTGCGTCAAATTTTTGACGTTGGTCATGAGGCGACAGACCGTTTTCTGCGAGTGACGACCTTGGACGTGGGGCGAACGCCGCTTGCAACAAACTGGGCTGACGTTTTCCCAAACGTGACAACGATGAGGGCCTCTTTGTGCAACGCAGCCCATTTTGCGACAATTTTCACAGATATGTCGCATGTCACAGAATTGGACCTTGAACTTTTTATGGGCGCATTGTCTGGCGTCCCGCAACGCATACGCTCTTTAAAACGTATGAAATCTATTACTAAAATCCCTTCTTTTTTAAATTATTGATAGTTGAATAATTCAACTATTAAAACAATTTTTTTTTAAATAGAAATTTTCGATTTTTTTTTAATTTTGTAAAATGCAACTTCAAAAAATAGAGTTGAAGACCCTGACGCTCCGCGTTGACGTATTGGAAGATGCAATCGGAAGTTTTTCGACACTTTCTCCTTTGAATTTGAAATTTGTGTACTCCAAGTATGAGGTAAGCATAATTTTTTATACAAAAAAAAAGTTCTAGTTTTCGAAATTTTGAATTAGTGTTGTTGAGTTTTCATGTAAATTAGTAAAAAAAATATTTTTTAGAAAATTTCAATTTTATTTCAGCTCAGCGACTACTGCCTTTCACTCCTGCGTAGCCGCCATCTTTCTGTTGAGCTCATGAGGAGGAAAGACAACTAAAAGAAGCTTAATTAGAATCAACACAATTACTAATTAATTATTAATTAATTACTAATTACTTAAATTCATTAATTACTAACCGTAGTAAAGTAAATTCGCTTTTGCAAATTTCATAAAGGCAATTCAATACAGTTGTAAGGACCCTTAACATTTTACAGTTCTTGGAAGGTTGAAAACAATCATTAAGTAGAGTTCGAAAAATTTGACCCTTTTGGGTACTTTTGGACCCTTTTGGGTACTTTTGGGCACTTTTGGACCCTTTAAGGGTCACAGAGTTGCGAATACATTGACACTGCGACAATTTTCAACAAACTCCAAATTCAGCCATCCATTTAATCGAGCGCAATTCTAAAAATTTTACAAATTGATATCACGACCAATGAAATTCATTTCTCCACGGCACTTGACCTCCTGGAGCACGCGACTCGCCGACCAATCAGAAGCGAGCAAGTACATTTTTCATTTTCAAAACGTTCAAACAAGTTGGCCTTATTTTTACTAATTTTTAATTTCCTGTGAAATTTCTAAAATATTCATTTTCTAAATATGCGGGTTTGAAAACAGAAACCGTTTGAGAAATAATGCTCACCGACGCCGCGGCCCACGGTCCGGTTCTAAACAACACATTATAAACTAAACAACATGTTTACATTGTTTACCACCGTTGACAGTAATCGTAAACAGTAATACCTTTTTTTAATTAAAATTACCTGTCGGTGTCATGTTGACAAATCCTGTTGTTTGTTTGAGCATAAAAAGCTGAGCACGGTGGAAAACGTTACGCATGCGCGACACTCCTATTACTATTTCTTGGAAGCTTGAAAGAGTTTATTCTCCTCCACGCTGCACTCTGATCGCTTAGAATCGCTGCGAAATGGAAGTCATTGACCTTGTCAGAGCTGCTGGAAATGCAAATGGGACACTCGATGACCTACCCTTCAATGTAAGTTTTTGTCCAACCTCTGGCCCCACCGTAGAGGTCAAGGGTCATAAAGTCCAAGTTTCGCTTGCGCAGGTCCAGCGAAAACTGTTACGCTACGTGCCCACAAAGGAGCTAATCAGCGTTTGGCGGCTCGTATCCACCAGGTGGAGCCACTATGCAACCGAACTTTGCTGTCAGCGCGGCGTCACTCTGCGCTTGCCCCGCCCCGATGAGATTTTCAACGCTCCGATTGGCCAACTTTTCCTCACCAATCCACCACCATTCTCGGCGGCCATCTTGTCCCTGGACATCAACTCACCCGAGTGCTACGCTTTCAGCGATCATGTCACGAAGCGCTTCGGAGAGCTCTTCAAGTCCCTTCGAATCTCCACACGTCTCCAAGACTACGCAGCGTTTTTTGAGACCCTTCGAAGCTGTCCCAACGTGGTGGCCCTTGAGATCCTGCCAATGTCGGAGACTGAGGGGTACGAGGTCGCTGGGGAGGACTTCAACTTTCCTTTTCAAGAAATCCGTTTACCGGAACTCAAATCGCTGAAAATGCGCTTCGAAGCCAAGGGTCACTTCATGAGACTCCTGGAAATGTTTTTTCGGCAATTTGCCCCGCAGTTGGACTCCGTTGACCTCCAGCTCACTTCCGGTTCGGATTTGCGGGATTTTGAATTTTCGCGCTGCGCAGACCTCGCCTTTAGCCGAAACTTCCCGAAGTTGACACTCGCCCTACCCTTCGAAGCCAAGTACTTGAGCACTTGGACACTTTTGGTCAACAGAGGGCCCTTGGACATCCATAACCTGGTTGTGTCATCGTACGACGAGGACACGGAATCGCTTGGCATGACCTCTGACCTCCTGGAACAATTTCTGGCCAATTGCCGTGCGTTGGACTCGCTGACTCTTCGTGGATTCGAGAAGAGGTCATTGCCCTCGAAGCAGTGGCGAGTGCCGGTGATGCCAACGGTGACGAAAATCGAAGTTGTCCTGGATTTCGACCTCAAAGAAGATGGACGACCAATCAACGGCCTCCAATTTGAGCCGTTTACAGCCCGACGCTTCCCGAGCCTGACGGAGGTTGTCGTGAACTGCTGCGCTGAAGACGGAAGTGAGCTCCGGGGATTTGACGTGCGTCAACTTTTTGACGTGGGCGTTGAGGTGGAGGACAGATTCCTTGGCGTGACGACCTTGGACGTTGGGACGACGCCAAGTACGACGAAATGGGCTGACGTGTTTCCGAACGTCAAAAATCTGCGCGTCGCTTTTCTGCGCAACGTAGATCAATTTCCGACAATTTTCACAAATATGGCGGAACTCACGGAAGTGTTTCTTGAGCTTGACGCCATTGTTTCACCGCTCCAATTCCCTCTAAAACCTTTTAAAAGTGTGAAAAATAATTTTTTTTTTTAAATTGAAACTTTTTGAAAACATTTTTTTAAATGGCATTTTGATTTTTTTTTTTAAGATCTGAAGCTCCTGACGGTTCACTTTCGGGAATTGGGAGCTGGAATTTGAGTTAAAAAATACAACACTTTACTACAAGTAAGGATAAGGAGGTAAGGATAATATTTTAGAGTAACCTTTTTTTTTTTTCTTTTTTTCGAAATTTTGAAAAAATGTGTTTTTATTTTAAAAAAAAAAAAATTTTTTTATGCAAATTATTCGAATTTTCAGACGCAGCCGCCATGTTTCTGTTGAGCTCCTGAAGAAGAAAAACGACTAAAAGAAGCTTTAGCTTTGCTTCAGCTTAATTAATAATTATCAATGGCGAATTATTTATCAATTGGTAATTAATTACTAATAAACCGTAATAAAACACATTTTACAAAGTAGCGAAATACATTTAAATGATAGCGTAAGGGACCCTTTAGAAATCAGCTAGAACACTTCCCATTATTCATTTTATTTAAGTACCCTAAAGTACCCTTTTTAGGGTCAGTGGCATTGGAAACCTCCATGACGCTAACACCCTTCCCATTATTCATTTTATTAAGTACCCTAAAGTACCCTTTTTAGGGTCAGTGGCATTGGAAACCTCCATGACGCTAACACCCTTCCCATTATTCATTTTATTAAGTACCCTAAAGTACTTCTGAGCCTCGTAGGGGTCTTGTACCCTTCCCACAATTCATTTATTGAAAAAATTAAAAAAAAAAATTGTGCCCTAGGGTCACTGGTCCCCTTCTAGAGACCTGGGACCGTTGCCAATATTCATTTCACGAATAAGTAGGCTAAAACGCAGCCATTTAGCGATACGCCGCGTTAGTGAGGTGGCCGCCGCACCATGTCATACTTTTTGAATTTTTTAAAATACTACTTAATTAGCAATTACGAATTAACTATAAATTACGAATTAACTATTAAGTAACCAATTTACTAATTTTATTAGCAATTAATAGTTATTTACTAACAGACGTTAGTTAGTAAAACATTTTCATTGACCCTTGACATTATTCTTTTCTTGAAAAGTAGACAAAACTTAAGTACCCTTTTTTTAGAACACTTAGGAGCATTCCTTGGGGTGTGTGACCCTTTCCATTAAAAGTAAGATTTTTTAGATGTACTTTTTACGGTCCTTATGACCCTTGAAAAGTGGCCCTTAAGTAACCTTTTCCTCCCGTGAAGCTAAGGTCCTTTTCATTCATCTCTCAGACGCTTGGCGGTTTTTTTGAAAAATTATAAAATGCTGTTTCCTGTTTCTCTGTTTTGTCTGTGTTTCATGTTTGTTGTTTTGTTCATCATTCTGTCAAGTAAGCTTGTTTGATTAATTTGAATTAATTAATTAACTAATTAACTCTTCCTTTTAATTAACGTTTAATTAACTGTTAATTCACAATTAACTCACAGACATCGTCGTAAAAGAGCTATCACCTACAACGCTGCAACTGCTGGTCGCTGCAAAATGGACTCCAGTGTTAGAGTCACTGCAACTTCAAATGGAACCCTCGATGACCTGCCACACGATGTAAGTTCCTGTCCCAATTACTTCTGACTCGCCAGCTAAAGGTCAAAGGTCAAGATCCCAATTTTGACATTACGCAGGTCCTCCGAGAACTGTTTGGCTACGTGTCCACACAGGAGCTGATCAGCGTTTGGCGGCTCGTCTCCACCAAGTGGAGCCACTTCGCCTCAGACCTCTGCCGTCAGCGCAACGTCTCTCTGCGTCTGCCCCGCGACCACGAAATCTTCAGCGCTCCCATTGCCCATCTTTTTTCAGACGTTGACAACCTGCCCTTCTCGGCTGCCATCTTGACTTTGGACATCGATTGGCCCGAGGGTCATGCTTTCAGCAACTATGTCACAGAGCGCTTCGGAGGGCACTTCAGGTCCGCTCGAATCTCGACGCGACTACATCACTACGCAGCGTTTTTTGAGACGCTTCGGCGCACTCCCAATCTGGTGACGCTGGAGATCCGTCCGGAATCTGAAGGGTACGAGAATACCGCGGATGTCTCCACGTTCACTTGCGAAAGAATCGAGCTACCGGTCCTTAAGTCCCTCAAAATGGTCTATGAAGAAAACAGCCACTTCATGCGAATCCTGGAAACGTGCTTTCGGCAACTTTCATCAAATGTGGACTCCGTCTACCTCCAGCTCAACACTCCCTTCGAGATCAGAGACGCTGAATTCTCACGCTGCGCAGACCTCATCTCCAGCCGAAATTTCCCGAAGTTGTCGCTCGGTCTACCCTTCAAGCCCGAGTACTCCGACGGCTGGAGGACGTTGGTGGCCAGAGGGCCCTTGGAGATGCAAACCCTGGAAGTGTGGGCATACGCGGAGGCGGAACTGCTGGACATGACCTTTGACCTCCTGGGCCCCTTCTTGGCCAATTGTCAAGGGTTGACATCGCTGAACTTAATTGGATTCAAAAAGAGGTCTTCGACCTCCAAGCGATGTCCAGTACCTCCTATGCCAACGCTGAAGACACTGAAACTCAACGAGGTATTCGTGGCACGAGTAAATGAGCGACCAATCGGCCACCTCCAGTTTGAGCCGTTTGAAGCCAGCTGCTTTCCCAGCTTGACGGAGGTTGTCGTGGACTGCCACGTTTACTACAACGACCGTTGTACGGACACAATTGACGTGCGTCGAATTTTTGACGTCAGTGACGGGGCGGATCGTTTCCTTGGAGTGACGTCCTTGAACGTGGGATCGACGCCGAGTGCGATACACTGGGCTGACGTCTTTCCGAATGTGACGAAGCTGAGCGCATCTCTGAGTCACGCAGAGCAACTTGCGTCAATTTTCACAAATATGCTGCAAGTCACCGAATTGGACCTTACACTTGACGGCCTATTTTTTGACCTCCTACTACAACACATACGCTCTTTAAGAAGTGCGACAAATTTTGAAAATTCACTTTTATGATTTTTTTTTATAATTTTTTTTTTAAAAGACATTTTAAAATAGCACTTTTTTTATAGACACACAATTACAATACAATTATGAACATTATAACAATTTTATGTGTATGTTTTTTTTTTAAGAGCTGAAGACTCTGACGCTTCGCGTTCACGAATTGGGAGATGCAATAGTGATGTTTGTGGCAGTGTCTCCTTTGAATTTGAAAATGGTTTACTACAATTATGAGGTAAGGAAAATTTTTGAAGTCAACTTTCAAGTTTCGAAATTCCGAAAGACTAAAAATTGTGTTCACATTTTATGCAAATTAGTAAACATTTTTCTTAGAAAATTTGAACTTTGTTTCAGCTCAGCGACTACTGCCTCTCACTCCTGCGAAACCGCCATCTTTCTCTTGAGCTCCTGAAGAAGAAAGACGACTAAAATAAGCTAATTTAACTAATTAATTAGGTAATTTTAGCTAACACAATTATTAATTAATTGCTAATTACTTGTAATTAATTGTGGTAGTAAAGTAAGACACGGGTTTCGAAAGGCATTTGAATATGGCTGTGCGCTGTGGGCCCTTAGACGTCAATTAGATTGCAGACAGGCGGGTGCACCTTTTACCCTTTTAGGCCATTAGTACCCTGTGAAGAACACTTCGCAGCCCAGGGGTCAGAGACCCTTTCATGCAAAAGTAAGTCACACTTTCTTTAGATTTACGTTTTCCATGTAGGTACCTTTGGGATTGGGATTGGCTGGCACCCGCCTGGGAACCTTTGCCATTATTTATTTCAGCAAAAAGTAGCCCTTAAATACCCTTTTCAGGGTCACTGCCATTATTTATTTCATTAAGAAGTAGCCCTTTAGTACCCTTTCAGGGTCACTGCCATTATTTATTTAATTAAAAAGTAGCCCTTAAATACCCTTTTCAGGGTCACTGCCATTATTTATTTCATTAAAAAGTAGCCCTTTAGTACCATTTCAGGGTCACTGCCATTATTTATTTCATTAAAAAGTAGCCCTCAACTAAATACCCTTTTCATGCCGTGCAGCTAAGACCCTTTCCATAATTCATCTCATGCAAAAGTTAGAATTTTTTAGATCTACTTTTTGCGGCCCTTTGGACCCTCGAAAAGTACCCTTTTCCCCCATGAAGCTAAGACCCTTTTTGCATAATTCATTCCAGACGCTTGGCGGGTTTTTTGAAAAACAAAAATAAAGTGCCGGTCCTGGTTGTTGTTCCTAATTTTCTTTCGAAAAAAACTGGTTTGATTATTTGCATTGATTAATTATCTAGAACTCTTAATTAAACGTTTAACTGTTAGTTAACGATTAGCCCCCAGACATCGTCTTAGAAGAGCCATCTCCACGACGCTGCAACAGCTGATCGCTGCAAAATGGAATCAAGTGTCAGCGACGCTGAAAGTACGAACAATGGAACGCTCGGAGTACTGAACGACGATGTAAGTTACTGTCCACAATTGTATATCGACTACAGAGGTCAAAGGTCATGATCCCAATTTTGACAACGCAGGTCCTAGAAGAATTGCTCCGCTACGTGTCTACGCGGGAGCTGATCAGCGTCTGGCGGCTCGTCTCCTCCAAGTGGAGCCACTTTGCCTCAGAACTCTGCCGCCAGCGCAGCGTTTCTCTGCGCATGCCTCGCGGACACGACCACGAAATAGTCAGCTCTCGTATTGGCCACCTCTTTTCAGAGGTTGACAACCTACCCTTCTCCGCAGCCATCTTGACGCTGGACAGCATGGAACCAGAGGGTCACGCCTTGAGCAACCATGTCACAAAGCGCTTCGGCGAACACTTGAAGTCCGCTCGAATCTCCACGCGACTCAATTTCTACGACTCGTTTTTTGATACGCTTTGCCTCACTCCGAACCTGGTGGCGCTTGAGATTCGTCCGAAATTTGAATGGCACGAGAGCACTGGGCAAGACTTCACGTTCCATCACCAAAAAATCGCTTTACCCAAACTCAAGTCCCTCAAAATGGTCTTCGAAGCCAAGGGTCACTTCATGAGCATCTTGGAAATGTGCTTCCAGTACTTTGCGCCGCAGTTGGAATCCATCGACCTTCGACTCAACACCGGAGCCATCATCGACGGCGCTCCGTTCACGCGCTGCGCACAACTCCTCTCCGGCCACGACTTCCCCAAGACCTCCCTCGGCCTACCCTTCGGACACGAGTACTCCGATGGCTGGAGACTTTTGGTGGCCAAAGGGCCCTTTGACATCCAGAAACTGTCTGTGTCATTCTGCAACGTTTCGTCCGATGATGTCGATGAGGCTGAACTGCTGGTCATGAACTGTGACCTCCTGGTACTCTTCCTGGCCAATTGTTCTGGGTTGACGTCCCTGACCTTGGATGGCTTCGAAAAGAGGTCATTGACCTCTAAGCAGTGGCGAGTACCGGTGATGCCGGCGTTGAAGAAATTGAAGCTACGCTTGGAATCCTATGGTGAAGACGATGATCGAACAATTTCCCGATTCCAATTTGAGCCGTTTACAGCCCAACGATTTCCGGGGTTGAGGGAGGTTGTGCACTGCTTCGAGTTTTTCCCCACTAGGGAAATTGACGTACGTCAAATTTTTGACGTGAGTGAAGAGAGATTCCATGGAGTGACGTCCTTGGACGTTGGATCTACGCGGAGTACGACAAACTGGGCTGATGTTTTCCCAAACGTTGAGAAACTGGGAGCGGCTCCACTCAACGCAGACGTTCTGGCGACAATTTTCACAGATATGGCGCAAGTGACCGCAGTAGACCTTGAAATTTGTAACGGCATGTTGCTTGGTCTCCCGCAACACTTACGCTCTTTAGAAAGTGCGAACTTCACTTTAATTTTATTTTTCAAACACTTGAAATATTTATTTTTTTTATTTTCTAATTGGAATTTTTTTTAGAGCTGAAGACGCTTACGCTCCGCCTTAACGTATTGGGAGATGAAATTGAAATGTTCGCAGAACTTTCTCCTTTGAATTTGAAAATGGTTTACTCCAAGTATGAGGTAAGAGATTTTAAAAAGTGGTCTTTCAAAATTTTGAAAGTGTTCAATAAAAAAAAATAGTCATTTCTATGCAAATTACAAATAAAAAAAATTATAATTTTTTTTTATTTGTAAAGTTTTATGCAAATTCTGAAAATTCTTAGAATATTTTACTTTGCTTTCAGCTCAGCGACTACTGCCTCTCACTCCTGCGCAACCGCCATCTTTCTGTTGAGCTCCTTATGAAGGAAAACGACTAAAAGAAAACACAATTAATTAGCGTTCAATCACAGTAGTTAATTATTAATTACTTGCAAATTACTTAATTAAATAATTACTAACCGTAGTAAAGTAAAACGGGTTTTGCAAAGTACCCTTTGATACATGTACTAAACAAGGGCAGAACTCCAGGCACTTTCTCCTTTGAATTTGAAGATGGTTTACGGCAAGTACGAGGTAATTGGTTCTGAAAAGTGAACTTTTCAAAATTTTGAAAAAAGTTGAATTTTTATGCAAATTAGTAAAAACATTTTTGGAAATTTTAAATTGGTTCATCAGCTCGGTGAGTACTGCCTCTGGTTTCTACGCAGTCGCCATGATTCTGTCGAGCTTCTGATGAATGGAGACGACAAAAATGCTTGTTGTTTAAGGCTTTTGTAATCAACAATAATTACTCAATTACTAATTATCAATAATTACTGATTACTCAATTAACTAATTATCCATTATTTAATAAGCTCAATACATTTGCTCCCCTATTTCATTCTCTTGAAATAAAGAACTAGTTTTAGTTATACGCCCATATCTGGTGCGAGTAGGATGAAGTGGAGGCTTTTTGTGTTACCGATCACCTTCCCCCGCCCCACACACTACTCTTCCCTTCAAATTCCTCATCTCATCTCACATCTTACGCATTTCAAAGTTGATTTTTGCATTAGTCAGAATTACAATTCTAAACGCTGAAATACCGTGTGATTTTAAAATAAGTTGGCTAGCCTTTGTTGTCGCGCATTTGCTGCGCTTAGAAAAGTGCACTGGAGATTGGCAGCGATTACCGTGCTGCTGCAGCACTGATCGCTGCGAAATGGAATCCATTGTCAGCGGCACTGAAAGTACGAATAATGGAACGCTCAGAGTTGTCCTGAACGACGATGTAAGTCTCTGTCCCCAATTACTTCTACGTCGACGACAAAGGTCAGAGGTCATGATTCCCATTTTGGCATAATACAGGTCCTCTTGGAACTGCTCCGCTACGTGCCCACACGGGAGCTGATCAGCGTTTGGCGGCTCGTCTCCACCAAGTGGAGTCACTTTGCCTCCAAACTCTGCCGCCAGCGCAGCGTCTACCTACGCTTGCCCCGCCACCACGAAATCTTCAGATCTCCCATTGGCCACCTCTTTTCAGACGTTGTCAACCTACCCTTCTCGGCGGTCCACTTGACCTTGGACAGTACGTCGCCCGAGGGGCACGTCTTCAGTGACTACGTCACAGAGCGCTTCGGAGGGCACTTCAAGTCCGCTCGAGTCACTACACATCTCATTGAGTACGATGTGTTTTTTGAGACCCTTCGACGCACTCCCAACCTGGTAACGCTGGAGATCCTTCCGAAATCAGAACGGCGCGATAACGGAGCGCAGGACTCTGCGTTCACTTACGAAAAAATCAAGTTACCGGATCTCAAGTCCCTGAAAATGACCTATGCTAACAGGGGTCACTTCATGAGCATCCTCGAATTGTGCTTCCGACAACTTGCGCCACAATTGGTCTCCCTTGACCTCCGACTCGACACCGACGCAATCAGCGACGCTGAATTCACGCGCTGCACAGAGCTCATCTGCAGCCGAAACTTCCGGAAATTGTCGCTCAGCCTACCATTCGAAGTCAAGTACTCCGACGGCTGGAGAACGCTGGTTGCCAAAGGGCCCTTTGAGATACAAGCCCTGGCAGTATCGTGCTACGATAATCTGGTGGAACCGCTCATGACCTTTGACCTCCTAGTATCCTTTATGACCAACTGTCAAGGCTTGACCTCGCTGACCTTGGAGGGATTCAGAAAGAGGTCAATGACCTCCAAGAGCTTTCGACTACCGACGATGTCAACGGTGACCAAATTCAAATTCGACGTGAAATCGGCAGAAGATACCAGACGCTTCCAATTTGAGCCGTTTAAAGCCCAGCAGTTTCCCAGCCTAACGGAAGTTGTTGTGTGCAGCGACTACGACGGTCCTTACAGCGACGCAGTTGATATACGTCAAATTTTTGACGTAAATGATGACGAGACATTCCTTGGAGTGACGTCCTTGGACACTAGGTCTACTTTCAGTGAAACAAACTGGGCTGACATATTTCCAAACGTTCAAAAACTGACCGCTTCTCTGTGCGACGCGGAGCATGTTACGCCAATTTTCACGAATATGACGCAAGTGGTGGAATTGGACCTACTTCTCAAGGACATATTTTTTGGCCTAGCAGGACACATGCGCTCTCTCAAACGTGCGTTTATTCGTAAGATTTAGTTTTGGAAAAAAAATATATGAATACTAATAATTCATTTTTTAAAATAATTTAACTTTCTTTTAATTAAAAAAAAATTAAATTATTCTTTTAAAGAGCTGAAAACGCTGACGCTTCGCATTTACGAATTGGGAGATGAAGTTGGAATGTTTGCGTTTCTTTCTCGTTTGCATTTGAAACTGGTTTACTACAAAAATGACGTAAGGAAAACTTTAATTAAAATAAAAGTTGACTTAATTTTTTTAAAGTTTACTTTCAAAATTTTGAAAGAGCCCTTTTTATGCAACTTCGTATTTTTTAAATTTGAACTTGGTTTCAGCTCAGCGACGATTGTCTCTCACTGCTGCGCAGCCGCCATCTTTCTGTTGAGCTGATGAAAGAAGACGACGAAAGGAAGTTTTAGTTCTTTTTTGTCACCATTTAAGAATTAATTATAAATGACTAATTAATATGCAATTAGCTATCAATTACTAATTAATTAGCACTTTTCAATAAACTCTCAATTACTAATTAGCAATTACCAGTCAACTGTCAATTACTAACTAATTAGCAATTACCAATTAACTATCAATGACTAATTAATTTGCAATTACCAATTAAATATCCATTACTAATTAGCAATTACCAATTAACTATCACTTACTAATTGATTGCTGATAGACCGTAGTAAAACACTTTACAAATTAGCAATAGTCATTTGAATACAGTTCATTGACCCTTAACATTATTCCTTTCTAAAGAAAATAATAAATAAATAATAAACAAACAAATGTAGAGACCCTTCCTTAAGTACCCTTTTCTTAGAGCACTTTAGGAGTCTCTTGGGGGTATGTGACCCTTTCCATTATTAATTTCATGTAGAAGTTTTCAAAAAAAATCTACATTTTTCGGTCCTTTGGACCCTCGAAAAGCAGCGCTTAAGTACCCTTTTCACCCCTGAAGCTAAGACCCTTTCCATAATTCATTCCAGACGCTTGGTGTTTTTTTTTTTTTGAAATTTTATGAAGTTTTGTTTGGTGTTCCTCATTCTCTTGTCAAATAAACTGGTTTGATTAATTACCTAGAAGTCTTAATTAATTAACGCTCAATTAACGTTTAATTAACGATTAATTCCCAGACATCGTCTTAGAAGAGCCATCTCCACGACGCTGCAAAGTAACTTTACATTTTAATTTTTAAACTTTAAATTTAAATTAACTTTTTTAAATTTTGCAAAGTAACGAAGGGTATTGAAATGCGGTTTAGGGACCCTTTAGAAGTCAATTTTGGACCCTTAACATTTCTCGAAAAGTGGGAAAGCCCTTAAGTACGTTGAGGACGCTGTATTTCCTATGGATCAAGGAACCTTAACAGTTTATTTCTGGAAAAGCAGGAAAACTATTCTTAGACCCTTAAGTACCCTTTTGAAGGTTAGAAGGACCCTTTTGAGGGTCCTTCGAACCCTTTAAAGGGCCCTTGAACCCCACCCATTGTTCACTTCATTCTCATTGAGAAGTGGTCATTTCTAAACTACGGTGCTAAGAAATTAGCTACTCAAAACTTTACTCATCGGCTTTTTTTAAAATTAAAAAGCGCTGCTTAATTATCTGTTAACAAAGCGAGACATAGCCTTACTCTCCCAAAAACGCTGCAATTGCTGATCGCTGCAAAATGGAATCCAGTGTTAAAGTCACTGAAACGTCAAATAGAAACCTAGATGACCTGCCCTACGACGTAAGTTTCTGTCCCACATTTACCTCTGACCCGTCCACAAAGGTCAAAGGTCATCATCCAAATTTTGACAACGCAGGTCCTCCGAGAACTGTTCCGCTACGTGTCCACGCGGGAGTTGATCAGCGTCTGGCGGCTCGTCTCCACCAAGTGGAGCCACTTTGCCGCAGAACTCTGCCGCCAGCGCAGCGTCACTCTGCGCATGCCCCGCGACTACGCATTCTTCAACTCTCCTCCCATTGGCCACCTCTTTTCAGACGTCAACAACCTACCATTTTCGGCAGCCATCTTGACATTGGACAGCTATAATCCCGAGCGACATGCTTTCAGCGATTATGCCACTAAGCGCTTCGGAGAGCACTTGAAGTCCGCTCGAATCTCTACGCGTCTCCTTCACTACTTTTCGTTTTTCGATACGCTTCGACGCACACCCAACTTGGTGGCCCTTGAGATCCTGCCAATGTCAGATTTCGACGAGTACGTGAATCCAGGGGAGGACTTCATGTTCGCTCACGACAAAATGGAGTTGGTGGCGCTCAAATCGCTGAAAATGGTCTATGAACGTAAGGGTCACTTCATGCGAATCCTGGAAATGTGCCTCCGAGAACTTGCGCCACAGCTGGACTCCATTCACCTCCAACTCGATACCTCCGTCATCGAAAACGCTGAATTCAATCGCTGCGCACAACTCATCTGCAGCCGAAACTTCCCGAAGACCTCGCTCAGCCTACCGTTAAGATCCGAGTGCTCCGACGGCTGGAGAACGTTGGTGGCCAGGGGGCCCTTCGAAATCCAAACCCTGGCAGTATCGTCCTGGGAAGAGCAGGCGGAGCTGCTGGACATGACCTTTGACCTCCTGGTACCCTTCATGGCCAATTGCCACGGGTTGACCTCGTTGACCTTAGCTGGATTCGAAAAGAGGTCATTGACCTCGAAGCGGTGTCGAGTTCCCACGATGCCAACGCTAAGGAGACTAGAACTCCGTGAGGTATTCCATGCTCGGGAAGCTGGACGACTCCAATTTGAGCCGTTTCAAGCCCGAAGCTTTCCCAACTTGTCGGAGGTTGTCGTGGACTGCGACGTCTTCTCGGTCTACTGCCGTCACGGTGCACCCCCAATTGACGTGCGTCAAATTTTTGACGTCGGTGATGAGGCGACAGAGAGATTTCTTGGAGTGACGTCTTTGGATGTGAGGTCTACGCGAAGTACGACCAACTGGGCTGACATTTTTCCGAACGTGACCAAGCTGCGTGCCACTCTGCGCAGCGCAGAGGAATTTGCGACAATTTTCACAAATATGACGCAAGTGAACGAATTGGACCTTCAAATTTTTAAGGGCGTATTGCTTGACCCCCCGCAACTCATACTCTCTCTAAAACGTATGAAATTTATTACAAAATTCCTGTTTTTTAACTATTAAAAATTCAATTGTTTAAAAAATTGATTTTGAATGTCGTTTAAAAAATAGAGTTGAAGACCCTGTCGCTCCGTGTTAACGAATTGGGAGATGAAGTTGGAAATTTTGCGATTTTTTTTTCTAATTTGAATTTGAAAATCGTTTACGAAAAGTATGAGGTAAAGATAATTTTTAAGAAAAAAAAGAAAAGCTCGTATTTCCGTAATTTTGAATAAAGTGTTCAAATTTTAGTGCAAAGGACGGTATGCGTTATGAAAGAGTAAATTTGGGCCCAAACGCATTGGTTTGCATGGGGATTTCTGGGCCCGGGA
>JAQFYP010000863.1:0-18870 GCA_034694865.1 Bilobella braunerae | reverse complement strand
CCATGCGACGAGTGAAGCTGACCTCAATATTTGAAAGATTCATTTTTGAAAACAAAATGTTGATTGCATTACCGAGTTCATCGGGAGTTTCATATTGAGCGTCTGGTAATCCCGAAATTATCACATTTGAAGACACTTGCTCTTTAGCAATTTTGTTAACAGAAAACTCAAGAAATTTCACTTTCTCCTGGACTACTTGTGTAGTCAAGTCCAAATTTTCTAATTTTGAAATAATTGGATCCCACTTTTGAAACTTTTCTAGCAAAAGTTCAAGCTTTTTCTCCAAGGAGACATTTTGAATTTCATCGCGTAACTTTTTCTCTTCATTGGTAGCCGGTGAGGTTGCCGGATGCTTGGATTTTGGTGTAAGTGATGGAAAACTAACAGTGCGGGGTACCTTTGGTAGCATTGCAAGAGTAAAGTTATTGAACGTTTTTTTAGAAGACTATTGTTATCAAAATTAAGTGAGAGCTGAAGAGATGTTGTCTCCACAAGTGTGCAAATCGAACTCCAAGTAAATTTAATTAACTTGTTAATTCTCCAACTCAATATTTCTAACTAACTTGACCCGTTTGTAAACCCATTCACCAATTTCACCTTAATGTAAATCAAACGATAACGTAAAACGCAAAGTTGGCAGCGTTATCTACTGCGCTGGCCATGGTGTCTCACTTCAAAAAACCTAAAAACTTGCTCTTATGCTCTGCGTCACTGCGTCACTTTATCGCCAGATATCCCCGTTGAGCAGAATGGAGCATGCAAAACTTATTAATAGTAATTTTAAATTGTAAATGAAAAATAAACTGTTTTTGTCAAGTAGTTGCTGCCCATTCCCTTGCAAGCGCAAGCTACCGTAATTTTAGTCACGACTTCATCCTTATGTAGTTCTTTTGTTGGTAAATTGAAAACATTACATTCTCAAATTTAATTTAACACTTTTATTCCAGTCTTAGTGGTTTGCATGCCATTACCATCTCCAGAACTAAATTACTTGAATTTAAATTTAAATTACCAAAAAAATGAGTATTTTGTTCATAATGTTGGTCAAATATATAATGCTTAAACCTATCTGCTTCTCCTTTTAGTTGAAGGACGATGACAACACAATCGTGTATCATGCTTTACCAAATAACATTGATATTAGTGATGATAATTTTGTCTCACACCAGTAAGCAAATGATATTGCTTAACGAAAATACGTTTCGAGGTTTTGAAGTGTGCTACAACTTTGTCTACCAAGACAATGTAGCCGCTCTTGGACCTCTTGCTATTCCTTTTGTCAGACACAATCCATCGGCTCGTTTTCAAATGTTAAGTCGCGGGACATTTATAACTGGATCTCCCCAAGATATGCTATTGCCACTTTTCTGGAATTACCGAAAACAGACGTGTCAGCTCGTACTAATTGTGCAGCCACGAACAACGTCAAATGTCGAGACAAACATTCGACCCTTCAGATTATTGCTAAGCTGTCAAGCAGTTGTTCCAGTTGGATTATGCTACAAAACATCAATATACTTTCTTGTGATTCACTCTGTACCTGGGATTGCAAGTTTGCTTCAAGCGCAGTACAAACGAATTCAAGAAGTAGTCCCGTATCCATTGATATTTTTCGCAGCATTTGAAGGTAACACGATTCTTGAAATTGCAATTCACGAACTCGAACCATGTGTATCAACCGTACGGTTTGTCACAAAGGAGTTCAAAGCAATTGACCTAAGAAGAAAATTTGATGCTCTTACAGAAGTCTTATTTACTCTACGCTGTAGCAACTTTTGGAAATTACAAAGCTTTAAAGAAGGTCAGTTAGAAATTGAGTCATTTGATAAATCTGCAAATCCCCAACTCATTGTTGAAATGATTGTTGACCTAATCGACCATAAGCCGGTTAATAGAAGCAGTAGAAATTTTGTTGGGGTTCGATTCAGCAGTGTAGTCCCAAAGGTTCGTCTAGTTTCTACGTTGATAGCACACGTTACCCCTCGAGTAAGTACAGAATCCGGCCCACCTAAGTTGTCGAAAGATATGTATCAATTCATCTATAATCAATCCACATACAACTTTATCACGTGCGACGGTGTCCAGAAATTTATTTCGTTCCAAGCATTCACACAACCCTTTGATTTGCTAACTTGGCTTTTACTTATTTTCTCAACTGTTGCTGTAATAATATTTTTACAAAAAGAAAATCGAAATACAGTTTTCTTTGTAATTCGCATACTACTTCAACAGGGAGAAGGGTTGAAAACTTCTAAAAAGTACAAATACTGTTTTCAGGTGGTAATAATCGGGTTTGCTTTAAGTCTGCTCGTACTTAATAACGAGTACAGCAGCGTACTTACTTCGGACATGTCACTGCCGATGGCTAAAATTAAGCTTAGAACTGTGAACGAAGCCATTAAAAAGAACTTTACTCTGTTGATAGACATTGACCCCTTGCGACCCTCCGCGGTGTCGGCTCAAATGGCCTACGTACTAAAGAATACAAAAGTTCCTGACCCATTGAGTCAATTTTTTACTCTAGTAAAATGGTCCAATTTTATGGGGAACTTTTTTAAAGTCTATCATAATACAGGAGTTGGTTACTATAAAGACAAAGTTGTGAAGCCTCTGCACTATGTACTTGAGCGTTACGGACTTGCCACTAATCTAACGGCGATTGTGCAAAGAACCTCGAAAGATGTTTTACTGCAATGCAACAAGACTATTTTAATTAGCGAGCAAATGCATCTTGAGGAAATGTTTGCAGACCTTGTCAAAAGGACAGATGGGAAAGTAGACCTCTACTTTGGAACAGATAGTTTCTTACCACACAATGTGGTTTGGGAAATCTATCGACCATTCGATAGGTTATACATTCTCCATCGAAGCGTAAGAAGCATTATTCATTCGGGGCTGCTCCATGAAGCATATCAACGACATTCTAAGAAAAATAAAGTGAGACTTGGATTAGCAACAGGTTCACAATAAGAGGGGATGAACCGCTAAAATTGACTCATAACTTTGTCACGTCCTGTTTTATTCTCTACTTTTCAATTACACTTTGCGCCATATTGTCATTTTTGGTCGAGGGAGGGATGGGCTTATATAAGTTCATATGTTTCATGTGAAAAACTAATTTTGCAAATATTTTATTGAACATTTTTTAATCTATTCACTATTTAATCACTTCAGATATTTACGTGCGTAGTATAAACTAGTATATTTTAGAAGCATGGAAGCTGCTTACACGCAGAAATACTTTTATATACCTTTGCCGTACACTGCTATTTAATAGCATTTAATTGTATCATCATAGTTTTGTTATTGATTTAATACTACTATTTATCTGTTCCGGAGGTATATAGTATAGATTGTATCACTAAACACAAAGACAACAAAAATATAATAGTAAAGTTAGGAATCCGAAGTGATTGAGCGTTATCTGTAAACAATCGACGAATACAGCAACAGTAGAAGATTATTATAATCGAATAAAGTATTGTAACCACCGTGAGATCGAGATCTGTTAAGCCGTCTTAAGGAAGCCTTTACCATAGTTTTTCCCTTTACCAATGTCTTGCCTTTGACTTGTGTTTGCACGTATGTTTTCAATAAGACCGCATAGTATTGAGATGTGAAAATGAGTGATAAGGTGAACATTGTGTGATATCTAAACACTTCACTCCTTTGCATACCTGTATGCAGGACAACATTTATGTTAATCGATCCTTGCACAGCACACTGCCGCATGATAAAACATTAATTAAAGTTATATTTCTTAAAGAATATTGCTAAACAGTATCACTTTTCCGCTTAACCCAACTCCATTACTAACATTTCTTTAATGAAATCGAAAAAAAAAGTTAGGAAGTGAAAAATTTACATTAAAATTTTCCAGTTCGTGACGAACAATTCAACTTTTCTAAAGAACTGATTTAATTGCGTGACTGTAGATTGCTGGTGTGTAGATCAGAACAAATTTCTTGTTAATTTGCAAATGTTGGCGGCTTGACCACATCTTGAATTCATCAATGTTCAATTTGGTAGATTCAATATGTTAGCTACTTCATGGTTTTTTGGCTCAAACATAACTAATTTATAATTTTATACTACTTGATTTTTTGCTGTTATTTAATAAATATTGCTGCTGTGTGAAATAATATACCGGTAAAAAATCAACTAAGCTTTGTAACAGTAAAAATTCCTTTTCAGACCGCTTCAAAGCAATCTCTTGATTCTTCCCAACTTTTGAACGAAATCTTTTTAACTTGTATTTTGCATTTATGGCAAAGGTAACTTGAACTACCTCCTTGTCGCGGTACTTTTCTCAGGGATCCGAAGTAAACCCATAACTAAAAATGACATTTCATAATCAAACACTGTTTTTGCACAAAGCGTAAAGGTAATATTGTTCCGATGAGCCGAGAGTCCCGTCTTCAACTCATACGAGCCTTTGACCTCAAGATGGCCTTTCAAGCTCAACCTCTGATACTATATGGTGCAAAAAATTAAGATTGTTCTCAATAAATTTGCTTCAGTCAGTAGGGAAAGACCGCTTGATTGCAAAATTACAACACGAATCTTACCTTTTGTATGCAAGATTGATGGTTTGTAAATTAAACTTAAAATGTCAAAAAAAATTTTTTTTTAAATTGATTTTTATAAAAAGCTTACAGTTGCCTAATATCGCTGTTTTTTTTTTGAATTCAGAACTATTTTATTTGGTTCAATTTAGCAATTTACAGATATATTATTTAGGAACCCACTTTAGTGGACTTATACCTAGATATTTTTTTTATAATTACTATCAATTTTTGTCACCTTAGTTTCAATTAATTTAGAAGTAATTGCAATCAATAGCTTATGAACTAGGTTTTACTTTCAAGTTTGTTAACGTTGTTTTAACCAAATTTTAATTATGTCTTAACCGAAACTTTACCTTATCTTAACTGCTTCTTAACATTGTCTTAACTGTAATTTATCCTAATCTAGCTGTTTCTTCACCTAGTCTTAACCCTGTCTTAACCTTATTTTACCATATCTTAACCATATCAGTTATTTAACCTAGCTTTAAATCGAATTTTTGTTTAACAATTAACATATATGTCAAAGTTTTTTTAAATAGTTCATCTGGTGATCTCTTTTATTTCCGCATCAAGTTGATTCCAGTACTGTTGGATACTGATGAGAATCCGAAATCAAAATATAATATCCCTGAAAAACTTCAACATTCTTTAGAAAGTTTCCACCTTTCTGTAAAAGAAAACCGTCTCCTATGTATAAAAAATGTGTCTGGGTATGATCATGGAATAAAATTTATCCGATAATATTCTAAAATACTAATTTATTCTGAATTACTGAACTAATTTATACAAAATATGATTGTCTAAATCTCATGCAAATAAGACGCCATTAAAAACCCAAAATTTCAATACTGCGACTTTTGGAAGCAAGAGAAATGGGATTTAAACAAATTAAAAACAGAACAGAAAAATTGGTTCCAATAAACGAACAAATAATGATTTCAATATCTAAAGTATCCGTTCCCTGGAGATTTGTATCGGAAGCAGATAAATTATGTGAGAATATAATAGCGGTCATGTTGAAAATAAAAAAAAATTCGTTGAATTCATTACACTCTTGCGCATGTCTGAGCTTCTCTTTGTAAGTTAAAATTGTTAATTATACTGAATGAATTAGAAATTGAAATTCTTGTCACTCTTAGCCTAATGTAAGTTAGTCGATTGCAACTAAATGAGCAGCTGCGTGTTTATGGCCTTTTAGCCAAGAATTGCTTTGAACAATTTAGACTAATAGCAACTAATTTTTGTTTCAAAAATTTCAATATCCTAAAGTCCTTACCTTGTGCCATCCCTACCACAGGCACTTTTATCTGCGGTTCTTTCGCGAGTATCTTAATTAAAAATTTTTGAGATCTGTTTTGAGTTTGCCCAGAATTGAACTTTCGAACGGTAGTTACTTATATATTTTTTAGATATTAAAATCATTTTATCTAAAGCTTAGGCAAGGTTAGTTAATTAACTTTTTCATTTGTCGTTAATTTTTTCCCTGGCCCCTTCACTAGCTAAATTTTACTAACACTAAACTTGACTAACACTTTACCAGCTCATTCAAATTAAGTACCAGATTTAGTCTCTGGTTGTATTTAAGGTGTCAATTTTTATGCAGTCCCACAAAACTAAGCGACAAGCCACACAACCTGTCCTGGGAATCTTATTATAATTTTTGTTTTTATTGATTCCATTAGTAGAATTATTTTTAACCGCATAGTCGCACTGTTTTGAAGCACTTATTTCCTCTCCCATTTTTCATTGTAATTGCCTGTCTTTTATAGCGGTATCTCCATATCTCGCAGTTTTTGCGTAACGGTTGCACAAAAACTCCCTTCTACCCCTAATCCTCGCCCAGCTCCACATATGGTCATTCAAAATACAAAACAATCTCTTCTTTGTTGAATAAAATAGGGGAGCAAAGGAGTGCTGCGCAGCAGCGCTCCTTTCCTTATACAAAAATTATTACGAAAAGTTAATAAAAGAATGCACCAAAAATTACAATTAAAGTCCTGCTGTTCTATGACGCGTGTATTTGTATTTCAAGAATTTTTTTAAAAAACTATGCCCATTTATAGTGCAGAACTTTGAAATTCAAGTCATTTTTTGTGAAACCATCATCCCCCAAAAAAAAAGACAAAAAAAAGAGAAACCCGAAATAACTCTGCTTTTCTTCCGAGCCACGCAAGTAACTTAACGAAATTATACCGTGGTGAATAACTCTTGTAAGTATTGCACGAATTCATTTTTATATAGTTTTGTTGAATTGAAATTGAGAACATTGTGTTCATAAAATGCTTTCAGTTTCCACGTGCAACTATAATTTTTGGCGTGTCATTGTGTAGCTTTCTTTTCAAAACTAAATAACTGTAGATATAGACCAAATATTATTTTACAAAAGTGGGTTAGTGGTGCTTTTATAAAGCTGAACACATCCGGGCTTCTTTCACTTGTTTTTTGGCAACTAAGTTGTGTAATATACTTCTCCCAATAGCGTTTACATTTGTAATGGTAGTTCAGTCCTACAGCACTGAACAAATGATACTGCTTAATAAAAGGACGCTTAAAGGCTTTGAAGTGTGTCACAATTTTGCCTACCAAGATAACGTGGTCGATCTTGGTCCTCTTGGAATCCCTGTTGTAAGGTATAATCCTCGTTTTCAACGTTTACGTCGCTCGCGTTTTGTAATTCGTTCCGGTCGAGACGTTCTACTGTCACGTTTCTGGAATTACAGAAAACAAACCTGCCAACTTGTATTAATTGTACACCCAAACACAGCATCAATTGTGCAGAGTAACATAGGATCCTTCAAATCAATGCTAAGTTGTCAAGCTGTTGTTCCAGTCGGATTATGCTACAAAGCATCAATATACTTTCTTGTGATTCACTCTTTACCTGGGATTGCAAGATTGCTTCAAGCGCAGTATAGAAGCATAAGTGAACTTGTCGCTTTTCCGATGATATTTTTTGCGGCTATCGAGGGTAATAAAATTCATGAAATTTCAATTCACGAACTCGAACCCTGCATTTCAACCATACGGTTTGATATAAAGAACCTCAATGCAGTTGACCTAAGAAAAGAATTCGATGCACTTACTACACTCTTATTTACACTGCGTTGCACCAACTTTTGGAAACTTCGCAGTTTCAAAGAAGGTCAGTTAGAAATTGAGTAATTTGATAAATCTACGAATCCACAACTCATTGTTGAAACAATTGTTGACTTAATCGACTATAAACCGTTTACGCTAAACAGTAAGAATTTGTCTGGGGTTCAATTTCTTGATGGTTTCCCAAACGTTCGGCTAGTTTCTACCTTGATAGCGCATGTTAGGCCTCGAGCAAATACGGAGTCTGGCCCACCCAAATTGTCTACTGACATGTATCAGTTTATATACACTCAATCCACGTACAACTTCATTACCTGCGATGGTGTCCAGCGTTTTATTTCCTTTCGAGCATTTACACAACCCTTCGATTTGCCTACATGGCTAATACTGATTGGCGCTGCTATTATTGTTATTATATTTTTACAAACTGGAAGTCACAACGCGGTTTCTTTGTAATAAGCATACTACTCCAACAGGGAAATGGGCTCAAGGCTTCTAAAAAGTACAAATACTGCCTTCATTGTGTTTGCATTAAGTCTCATGGTACTTAATAACGAGTACAGCGGCGCACTGACATCGGACATGTCACTGCCGATTGGAAACATCAAACTTAGATCTGTGAAGGAAGTCTTCAACCAGAATTTCACACTCTTGATAGACATCGACGCCTTGCGGCCCACCGACGTCGCAGCTGAAATGGCCCACTTACTCAATACGACAAAAATTATTTCACCACTGAGTAGATTTGTAACAATAATAAAATGGTCCAATTTTATGCAAAACTTTTATGCAGTCTATTATAATACTGGTGTTGGTTACTTCAAAAACCAAGTGATAAAACCACTGCACTATGTAGTTGAACGGTATGCAAATGCAACCAATCTCACGGCGATAGTAAACAGAACTTCTAAAGATGTTTTGTTGCAATGCAACAAAAGCATTCTAATCAGTGAGCAAATGCATCTTGAAGAAATGTTTGCGGAGCTTGTCAAAAGGTCAAATGGAAAAGTAGACCTCTATTTTGGAACAGATAGTTTCCTACCGCACAATGTGGTTTGGGAAATCTATCGACCATTCGATAGGTTATACATTCTTCGTCGAAGGGTAATGAGCATTATTTATTCGGGGTTACTGCATGAAGCTTATCAACGATTTCTAAGAAAAATGAAGTGAGAGCATGGATTAATAACAGGTTCATAATAAGAGGAGATGAGCCATTGAATTTGACTCATAACTTTGTCACATCTAGTTTCATTCTTTACTTTTCAACTGTATTTTGCGCAATATTGGCATTTTTTGTTGAGGAAGCAGTGTTTATGCATCGATCATAGACGTTTTGCATGTATGTTTTTGAGAAAGAAGCATGCAAACAATACCCATAGATTTCATTCATTGATTGTTTTAGCGTAATTAGACTTTAAACAATTCTAGGAATTTAGATAATCGCCCGTGCATTTTGTTTTTTAAACAAATTCTACAGAAAGTAGTTATTGGTTTTGCAACCTTCAATTTAGAATGTGATGGAAGGTAAAGGAAATATTCGGAAATGCAGCTAGCTGGGTGTGCCATTAAGCAAAATCAATATGCTATGATGTCCTATTTATTGAGTGGTGTTGTGTTTTATAATTATGTTCTTTTTATTTGTTATAAAAAAAAACATTTTACATAACTTATTCAATAACTACAACTATTTATATAATTTCGAATTTTGTAGTAAATGCCAATTCAGTTTTGCCTGAGGCGAATATTTTGCTTTGCAAAAAATAACAAATATCTATAGCGCAAACTGCTGCTACAGCATGTATTGTATCTTAGTTCGGTTATTATTATAATGCTAATATTTGTAGTTACGGAGATATTCCGTAGATAATTCTATTCACGATATCACAATATTGGATGTTGTAGGAAATACTAAATATCCATATTAAATATTTCAATATAAAAGCTCAATTTGTAACTAATAAATCCAATTTAAAAGCTAACACTAAACTAAATGTATTGTGTGAAAACACATGTCTGGCATTGTCTCTTGTTATTTTAGGATTGATTTAAACTCTTCATTTTTTGCCTTGTATTAAATAACGCGCCTACCCAAACGTATATAAAAGTCCAGATCTGAAGGACGTTGATTATTTTTCGTCGAATTGTTAATTCTTTTACATTAATACGAATTCGTTAAAATTAGGTTAAAACTATAAGTAAAGTTTTGATCAATTGGAAGTACAATCATAAAGAAAATACCTAGATAATCATGATATAATGCCCACAGGAAAAAATAAATGATTCCACGCAGCAAAAGGTTATTTCAATTATTACAGGACAATATAATTGTTGTGCATCAGAAATACAATACAAAAAACGTTGGAGTAAAAGACAGCAGAAATAATTACTGCGTGTTTTTTTTCCTTATAAGATATTTCGATGCATCATTCCAAAAAAAGATTGGAATTTGAAAGTGTTAAAAATTTTACTTGCTGTTACATTATGTACAAGCATATTATGCTTTTGTACTAATTAATAATAAACAGAAAAAAAGAGGTTGATTCTATTACTTACAAGTTTTGTCTTCGATCCTTCACCTAATGTTTGCTGTACAATCAAATAATTATATTCGTAATATAAATATTTTCTACAAACTTAAGAATGCAATAAATTATTAACCTAACACATTTGAGATATTTGGCAAATATAACAAAAAGTAGAATAAAATATTGCTTGCCAGAATCCTCCATTATACGTTAGACACAAACCACGTGCGACCATACCACGTGGTCCGTGGTACCAGGCGACCTTGTCGAATGAGTATGAAAATTTGTCTTTACAGCCGGCAAGATTGCACCCAATACTCAGCATTGAAATTTCATTGTCATTGGCATAAGGTTACAATTTTGCTCACACCAACATTTTGATTTTGAACATATGATTTGCACAACCTTGTAGGATTAGGCAAATTATCGAATGTGTTTTTTGATTAAATAAATTAGTTTACTTCAAAATCATTTAAAACTGTTTAGAAGGAATACCAATGAGTTTTTAATAAGTAATCTTGTATTTCCTAATATGAACATCGTATTATTTGGTTCAATTATTCTCACAATTACAATTTTTTAACATATCCCATTCAATATTTCAACTTAAAATTGAAAAAGTATAGGCAACATAGTAGTCGCACCCAGAAGCGACCCAGCCTACTTCCACAAAAATTGCGGAAGATAGCTCTGAGGAATGGTCACTCCAGGATCAACAGGGCAAACTCTCCATGCGACCCGAGGTCGCATCCAGATGAGAAATGGTCGCATCCTGGAGCGACTGTACTAGACTGTCTTGCATTAGAAAGTTTTGTGATTTCGGCTTGACGCGTATGAAGTTCTAGCTTGATTGAGCGTCCCCAAGCCGGTAAGCAGGATCCAGAGCCGAGCCAAGCCGAACTTGGCCGATAGTGTGTCGGCTTCGGTTTCCACGGTCGGATCCGTCCGGAAGAGGGGTAATTGGTCACGGTACACAATCGCACCGCCGCTGTCCATGACCGAATGTCCAGGTTGTGGTGGTCGGAAGGAATCAAAGTGGAGTCGTACTCGATCGGAACCTGAACACGGTGTTTGAACATTTCTAACAGAAAAACGAAAACAAATTTGAGGGTCTGAAAATTATATTAACTTTAAACATTTAAAAAGTCATCTTCTAAAAATGTTTCATAAACAACGTCATAGGTCATAAACAATTTAAACAGTAATGATGCAAACATATGTTTTGTTTTACTTGAGCGGAGAGACGTGCGCCGTTCCTAACGGTACGAAGCAACAGATGTGTTCCCCCCATAAATCAGAGTTCGGATCCTTTCTAAACTGTGTCTAATTTGCATAATCAAATTCGAAATGAACTGGCTTCTCTTCGAGCACGCCGTGGGCCTCGATCACGAACTTTTCTGCAGTCGACTAGGGGTCAATTATTGGAATGGCGCAGGATAGGATGCCTGTCAACTGCAATTTTAACAAAAATGTTTATAAACAAAAATAGTAAACAATATCAATGTTGTGGATTTGGAGTCTTACACCTCACGACGCTCGTTCCAGATCGCCAAACCATATGATAGAAAATTAGTGTCAAGATAGAGGCAAGGGCACAGATATAGAAAAAGGTTGTTTTCAATACCTCCAAGAGGCCATTGTAGTTAATTAAGTTGTATTGCTAACCTATACATAACCTAATTAAGCACACCTAAACAATCCTAAATATGTTTGGTTTTCAGTAAAAGTTAACATTGTTTACTCAGGTTGTTGACTACATTTTCACCAAAGTTTAATTTTTGTAGCTTATTCTGACAGACTAAGGCATCACAGATGTGCAAAATTGGTGTGTTGTTCCATAATCGATTAACCAAATTAATATATGAAAAGAATCAATTCAAAAGAATAAAAATCAATAAAAAAAAATTCAACGATCAATTTAAATATTTACTTTTAGTTTTTTTTTTTCAAGAATGCACTTGATAGATAGATAGATAGATAGAATGCATGTAGATAGGTTGGATTGCATGGTTAGGGGAACACATTGAAATTTGTGCCATACTGGAATCTTACATTCTACTCCTAGGCAGTTAAACAAAGACATGGTTTTATAGAGGAGTAGGATGTTTGAGTGTAGTTTGGCGCACTAAAACTAAATTTAAACTAAAAAGTGGTCCCCTAACCACGCAATCCAACCCATGAGTTTAACATTAGGAGAATTAGGAGAAGTAAGATTTTCAAATATTGGCATTTACGTTTTTTGACATTTTCTACTGCAACGCCAGTCACGGAATTAATAGAAAACAAAGGTGAATATACCACACGCTAAACAGAAAAAATCGTGCCAAATGTTAAATGGGTGGATACAATCACAACCTGTCTGAATAACTTGAACCGAACATTGTATTATTTCACAAGTTTAATAATTAATTCAGTTTTCAAGATGCTAATAAGGATAGTAGGCTATAACCGCCTTGCTCTAAAGATATCTTAAGAAGAACGCATCCAAACGTGTTCTAATTGAAGGGATTGGATTTAATTTTTGCGAGTTTAATAATTGCCTATTGTAAACACTGTGAAGACTCATGGCCGCCACTGTTCACATGCACAGCTACGGCCGAGATCCGATGGTGGGAAAAGCTTAATTTTCCCTCCACTAACGTTTTCCCAGAGATCGACGCCCAGCGCTATTGGTACCGATCACAATTAGGTAATTGCAATTAACAATTGAGTAAAATTGAATATATAGTACACGTGTATACTCGCACACTACTCCCTTATACGCTGTAACTAGGTGTACTAGTGCGATATACGTCAATTATGATCACCTAGAGGTGCTCAACTGTTAGCATAATTATTTAATTGTGGTTACCAATTAAATATCATAAACAGTAAATATGTGATAGTGACAAAATATGTCAATTATGTGCACCTGCAAGCTAATTTACCAACGCAGTTAATTACAATTAATAATTAAGTGCTTAATTAATTAACGCTTTAAAGGAAAGTTTCATAAGTATTTAGAGGTTACATGATTGCAAAATCTGGTTTTGACTAGCAAAATAAGTAAACTTAGTTAATTGCAATTAACTAACTTTTTTGCCAATTAAGCTTCCTAATTATCATAATTGACGTGTTTGAGTAATAATATTATACATTGGAGATGTGTATCTTTGTGTGAATTGCACTTAATTGTTGATCACAATTAGCTATCTGGGTTAACAATTTATCATGATTATAATTTAGGCGAATGACCACTATTATAACTATTTCTAGTTTGGGGACGCGTATTTGTGCTAATTGTGATTAATTTATAAACACAATTAACTAGCTACAATAGTAATTAAATTTTCATTTGATCAGAAATGACAATAATGAGTACTTATGCGCATGACTGTACGTTGTAGAATCGTATTTAGTGTAAATTGTCCTTAATCTTTAATTATAGTTAACTAACTACGTTAACTACTAAGCTCCCAATAAGGTAAGCATTTAGTGGTAATTGTAGTTACTTCTAAGTCAATAAGTCATGAGAAGAAATGGAGAGTAAAAGTAAGGGGTTTTCTTATGGTGTGCTTAGATGAGCGTATTTGGTGAGCAACCCCCTTCCCTAAGTAAGCCCTGGGTTAACAGTACGGACGTGAACCTTGATTGTGTTTACCAAGGGTAATACACTTGGTTGATTTAAATTATAGATAGTAGGCACAAAAAGCGTTTTCGGTAAGAGTAAGGCAGAGGGGGAACATGTAACCCTACCCGCATTTCCTACAGTGCATATATGGTAAGGAACAGTGTGAAGGGCACAATGTGAAGGGGACAATATGAAGGAAACAATGTTAATTTGAATTTAACTTTGCACTATCCTGTAATAGAACTTTTCAACAGTTTCATTCTATGTAATCATACGCGATGAATGTAGGGCTTCATATAGTACTATCATGTAAAACTACATGCACCGTCTTTGGGGAACATGTTGTATGGTTACATATTCCCCCTCTGCCTTACTTCAGCCTCGTTTTCTGATGGATTTCAAAGCACAACATATTACATATGTACAGTTTTTTTAGCGTGTTTCATTAGCCCATCGCAGTAATGCAATTCTCAGAAGGGTACACTTAAAGTTTTCATTTTGCTTTGCACATAAGTCTCCATTTAAAACGCCAAGGGTAACTAATTGTAAGTAGATGTATTCGGTGCCTTTAATATGAGCACGACGCAAATCTGCAACTCTTTTGCTGGATTAGTACAACACTAAATTATCAAAAATTGAAATCGGGTGAAAACAGTTAGCTCCCCTACTAATTTTCCCCATTATCAAATTATGTAACGAAAGTTGTGATATTGTTTAGACCGGCCTTGAGCAGTGCGACTTTGTCAAAGTTAAAATGGTTGAAGTTCGAAAGCTGCATCAACAACTTTGAAGTCTCGATAAATTACTGTAAATTTGTGGGTCAAGAATCACTCAAAAAACAATACGACAGTGTTTATACACTGTCAAAGCAACAAAGCTTTACAAAGCTGTACAAAGCAAAACCAAAATATGAAACTAACTATAAAAAATAAACACGACAGAAGCCTGTTATTCATTGTCCGAAAGACAAGGTGACGCAGAAAGAGCTTTATTACTGTCTTACGTTTTATCATTTATGCATACAAAAGGCAGTTTGGTAGCATAAGTTGTGGTGAGCAGTGTCCCTAATTTGTTCCTGTTTCCTATCCTGACGATAATGACAGCAAAAAATCAGATAAATACAATTCAAAATTACGTTTCTAGGTAAGCTGAAGCTATGACAATGAAATAGTTCAAAACGATTCCAATTTTGTTAATCTTGGTTAACAATTAAGGTACGCTGGTTGTTACTATAACGTTTAAACTCTTTAAAACTATTACCATTAGTAACTTTTTTGAAAATGAGTTTTGCGCGTCGTCAGAAGTTCTCTAATTTCGCTAAAGATGCCCTTTAAAATGCCCTTTAATAACTAAAATACGATGTAATACAAACGCAAGCCTAGAGACGTGAAGGGTTTTTACGTCTTAAGACAGACATGTTACTACGAGAATAAGAATACGTGTTTTCTTTTAAGATTTGTTTTCACTAGATTTGAACATCTGAACTTTAGATTTTGGTTTTGCAGAGTGAAAAGAACGACAATTTCGAATACTCGTTCCTGACGCAAACTATTGGATTTGAAAATGTGTCAGAAATTGCCGTCATATTAACAAATATTTCAGTTTAAAAAATATTTGCAACCTGAAAATTGTTGTTTTGTATCGGGCCCCGTATTTCCAACTTACAGTCTTCATTGCTCCATGTATTGAGTCACTTAACTTAACTTTACAAACTTTGCCTAACGTTAAGTACATAACCACAAGACAAGTTTCAATGTTGGTATATACAGAGCAGAAAATTCAAAACACAACTATCAACTTTTTAACAAAGTTATACCATTTTTTTTGTTATTTAGGGCTTGAAAATAGATTCACGAAGGATTTTAATTTAAAGTGTTGCTTAAGGTTATTAGGAGCATAGGAAATGAACTCGTTTTGTTTACTCTACTCCGAGCATAATCTGCTTCTGGTGAAAGCATTGCAGAATATTTAACCACAGACCTCGAAGTGTCAAGCTTTACTGGCATCAATGCCATTCTGTACTAGAGTCTAGAGGAAAGCATTTTTTGAAGCAAAAAACACGAGCAAAATTTCGAGTATAAAGAATTTAAAATCCATCACGTTACCTGCCTAGCCTTAAAATCAAATTGAAAATGCTTACTATTAATTTTATTTCTACATAAAGTTACACTTTGTGTCCACTAGATCTGCATCATCAAATCGTTCATGGAAATACAATAGCTCTACTCATAGTACCACAAGGATGATTTAGCCATATTAACATTTCCGCGTCTTTAGCAATTTATAAACACTAAAATAATGGAAAATTATAATACGATGAAAAAGTGAATTGAATTTGCTTAGTTACTTTTGAAATGAATCCTAAACGACTCTAGTCGTTAGCAAATGACCATGGGTCACCAGAAGTGTACATTTCCTCAAACATAAGTTTTTATCGAAACTACTAACGTTTTCATTTAGAAAGTAATCGGAAGATGGGGATAATGTGACAATCCAGAAATTTGGCCTAATGTTTAAGAGGGAATGCTAAGAGAGAATTTCAGATAACGCTCCTTAGCTTTTTAGATTTCACAACTTTGCAAAAGAATCTTGAAGTTCAGAATTTCCGCCCCACTTGAGTTAAATACCTCGTCACTTAGGAGCTATAAAATGTAAGTTTTTCTGTCTTAACATCTCACTCGAAACCAACGCTCTATCGTTTAACTTTATTTAAAAAACTCTTATTCATTTTGCAATGATCATTTTCAGAGTTATTTCTGCTACAGCCTTACTACTTTACATACTACCCCTTGTTAGCCCCGTGAGAATTCACGTATATAATTCTGTTGCGAGGGACGAACACACAAAGCAACCCTCAGACCCTCTATCACCGGGGTATTCTCCCGCTCCAGGACAACCCGCACAAAACTTAGTCTTCAAACGAATCCCACTGTATTATACAAGTCCAACTAAAGCAAGGGTAGAGGTGAATCTCGTGAATTTGATGCTGATGACCTTGAGAGCAGGGCTATATTCGCTGCTGCCGAGGAGAAGGCACGTCAGAACGGATTCGTATTTGTAGAGCAAGCAAAGTTGTTTTGGAAATGCCTCTCTATGTGGGAAGTGCACCTGGCTCAAGATGTTTTGGATATCAAAGATTTTGATGAAATACTGAAGCTTGAGAAAAATATTAGCGAGGATAGCCGCGTACCTGCCACTTCAGTGCCTAGTGCGGGTCAAAAGGCTCAGAAGAAGTTTCGACGTAGTCCGGATTGGATAGTGGAAATTTGGAGTCAAAACCGAGCATGGATTGTCATGATGATAACGTTCAGGAAGTTTCAGGACAATGTGGACTTGAGGAATCACTTGGTGGAGATTGCGTTTCCGAAGCTCAATAGCAATAATGAAGAAATTAATATACCGCAAACAATCCTCTTTTCCTACTACAATGGACCACTAGAAGCATTTTGTGGAACAAGAAACCACGGGGATGGGAAGAATATGATGGGGAAAATTCTCACATTTGTGGCTAGAATACTTTCTGGAGACGATTTTCAAACAGTTCCCGAACCCACCTACGAAGAGTTCGAGGTAGCTCCAGAGCTAAAATGGACACATAATTTTAAAATTTAGTTCTTCCCTTTTTTTGGCGATAATCGATTATAGTCTAATTGTTCTCTGATCGTTTCACGTTTTTTTGCAATTAATTCAAATCTTTGGTTTTTGTGGAATTTTACGTGTAAACTTTTAGGATAATTCGCTGAAAATAAAAAACAGTATTGTTAATACTATTTTTACGCTAACCAGTAGTGCCTTAGGGGTGTACACGAGCTAATGCTTTGAAATTCTACCAAAAGAACACCTATATAAAACAAACTTTTTTTGATATAGTGAGGATTCGCACTACTCAAAATTTCAAAACTTTTTTTTTGAAAACCAAAAATTTTGAATTCTTATGGGATTTTTGCCGTGCTTTTCCAAGTTTTACGTGGTCCCCCCTTCTAAAATTTTCAGAAATCGTTGCCTTCAAAGCCATGGCGGACAATGGTCTTTCATTTCAATTATTTGCATAGTGATGATGGAGCTCCGGACACTTTCTTCGATTTCGATTCGGTATTTCGAACTCAAACCGGTACATTAAACCTTTTTTCACTTTCTTTGACCTTGAACCGATATTTCGAACTCAAACCGATACTTTGAACCTTTTTTCACTTTCTTAGATCTCGAACCGGTATTTCAAACTCAAACCGACACTTTGAACTCTTTTTCACTTTCTTCGATCTCGGATCGGTATTTCGGACTCAAACCGGTACTTTGAACCCTTTTCAATTTCTTCGATTTCAAACTGGTATTCCGGACTCAAACCGGTACATTAAACCTTTTTTCACTTTCTTCGATTTCAAACCGGTATTCCGGACACAAACCGCTACTTTGAAACTTTTTTCACTTTGTTCGACCTCGAACCAACATTTCGAACTCAAACCGGTACTTTGAACCTTTTTTCACTTTCTTCGATCTCGGATCGGTATTCCGAACTCAAACCAGTACTTTGAACCTTTTTCACGTTCTTCGTCTTCGAACCGGTATTCCGGACCCAAACTGGTAGTTTGAACCCATTTTAACGATCTCAAACCAAAATTTCGAACTGAAACCGGTACATTGCACATGGGATTCACATTTAACAAATTCCCAGCGTCTGACTGTGATTGCCCGTAACTTTGTGATTAATGGATCTGAGTAGTTTCTGAGTAGTGCCCTGTGAGAATTTAGAAAACGAAAATAATTTGCATAATTTTATTAAAATGAGTACGATATCCTTACCCATCTTTTTCATGTTGACAAGCTTCCATTCGGAAATGTCATTTAGAATTTTCGTTTTCTTTTCACATTCCATTTCGTAGATTGTGCGCACATATAAGATTTAAATTCTTAGCTTTAAATACAAAGTTTAGAGTGGCGTTTGAGCATTCGAGTGAGGCTGACGTGCTCTAATTAGGCTCTAATTGATCTGCAAGCAATAGTAATCAAATCATGAGTAAGCTTTTGCGCTCTCCAACTTTGAATCCATTTACTGTTACGCCAAAAACAT
>JAQFYP010000862.1:0-18877 GCA_034694865.1 Bilobella braunerae | reverse complement strand
ATTAACCAAATACTAGACCATATGACAAAAATACAAAACTATAATTAATTAGCCCATTACCTTATGGTCACAACCTCACAGTACTGGACCAAATGGTAGCACTGGCCACTTTCATCAGTGAACAGTGACCTCTACTTCCGGTTACCGTCCTAATTATTTGTATGGCATTAAGTGGCCTTGTACAGGAACGACTTAAATGATAATTTTAATTGTCACCTGAGCTCATAGGTACCATTAATCACAGATCAGTAGCCTTACTGACCAATGTCCACTTTCATCAGTGACGATGACTGTCAGGACAGTCCCCGTCTTAAATTATTTGTACATGATAAGACTTATGTAAATGGAATAATAGTTAACGATTACTCGTATGCTCATTACCTTGACAACGGAGGTCTCATGCCTTAACCCGTAAAGGACCATGCTACCAGCCAGTGTCCTGACAGTGACAATGTCTTCAGTAGCCATCTTGAATCACCAATTAAACCTTTTGTCACCTATCATTTGACCCAGCAGTGTATTAAATATGTACGTTAATTTACCTTAAGTCAGCTGTTAGAAGTTAAACTTGTAATAATTTTACTGGAATTCTGATAGAAAAAATAACATTTCAAGCATTGAGCAGCTGATCGATGATTATATGCTCAATTCATAGCAACAGAAGAGAAGACCAGTAGGGGGACTGCATGGATGAACCACCCGCCCACTCTTTAAGCAAACTCAAACAAAAATTTCTAAGGGGTCTGATACTCTGAGTTACCTAATGATCTTTTAATCTTGACTACTAAAAATTGATTTAACAATTTTCTTTAAAATGTTAGAAATAGTATACGTTAGAGTTAATTACCCTACTGTAATAGGACTCATGACAACGGGATCCGAAACAACAACGAAACTTCAAGTTCATTTAAAGTTTTCAATGCTAAAGGGACAAGTCAAGAGATGTCTTGGACACGTTTTGTATCTTAAGGGTCACTCCATGTTTGAACCTTAACGATGTTAAGGACACTCTATGTTTAAATTTCCCATAAGGTTAACATGTGACGTCAAATGAGTTGTATATAGTAGCAATTAGTTTTCAATGCAGAGTAAATGTAATACGATTATTTTGAAATGTCAGCGATTAGTTTGGAATTGAAACGAAATGCTTAGTATATTTTCTAAACCTCTGTTCTATGTTAACCCTATGGGAAAACAAAACTTAAAGCTCATCTAAAGTTTTCAAAGCTAAAGGGATAAGTTTTGACAAGTCAAAAGATGTCTTGGACACGTTTTGTTTCTTCCTGGGTCACTGGTCAACAAGGTCACTAATGATATGGGTCATCGATTGTTCACTAATCAGCATAGTCACGGTATACATATGGGTATGACATATGGCTTGTAGGATAGGAAATAGGCAATATGGCTAGGGGAGAATTAATTAATTCAAAGTCATATGGCCCAGTTAGGTGCGTTTAAGATAATTAATTTAATTATTTTGAGTTACGTTGGGTTTAGAATAGGAATCGGCTGGGCATGAGTTAGGTGAAGTTTGAGGGGTCGGCTCAAATTTTTGAGGGACCAAAATTTACAAGTAGAGTGGTTGGAAAAAAGGGGTTTATACTCATATCGGATTAACACAGAGAAATGGTATGTTGAAGTCCCCTCCTGCACTCTACTAAAACCACTGATCAATAATTCAACATTCCAACATTAATTACATACCATTTTATAATTCTCATATTAGAGTCCCGGCACCTATTTAATGACATACATTTTTTATTGTAAGACTGTTTACTAGGGGCCAAGTACTTATTTGGCCATTTCTACTGTAAATCTTTTATTAGAGGCCCGATACCAAATTGATAACCTAATTTATTCAGCAGAGTAGTTTCAGTGCGCCGCAGCGCGCTTTTATTTGTAGTTAATTTAACTATCTTAATTAACGTTAATTGTAATTAGCTGAACAGGAAAAAAGATGACTTGAATGAACGGCGGAGAGGTCTTCGAAGGGATGCTGCGAGTGAGATGGACATGGGGATCTGGACATGAGAAGGTGGACATCGTGGTCTTGTCCACAAGATTCAGGGTTGAGTTGAGAGGTTGTTTGGCAATTGTGTTTGACAATTGATAATTGGAGGAGGCGTCGAGATGTTGCGCTAGTGGTGATGACGCTGAATTGCTACGACGCCACAGTTTGGAATTTGTTCCTCCTAAAAAAAACGAATATCGAATCTTTGCACTACAGCATTTCGTCAACCAACGATGTGTCGCAGGGAGGTGGTTGAAATACTGGAGTATTTGAAGATTTAATTGGGGCAGTTGAGAGGAGAGCGCAGAAGAGTAGCTACACGTGAGTATACCCAACTATATCAAGGACAGAAGGACTTAGAAATCAAAAATAACGTCCTACTGTCATAGGACCGACTCTTTAAGCTTTTCCCATGTTTTCCATGTTATGCTGTGCACCAAATTTTAATAAATTTACGATCAATAATAAATATCAAATAATAATAGTCATCTTCTGATCAAAAAATTAACTGGCATAATAAATTCACTTATTTAACTGATTTTGGGGTGATCAGAAATGTTTCCAAATGAGCTTCTTTGCCTTCCAATGCAGTCCTAATAACTGGGAACGGGACTTCGGTTGTGCTATCGAGGAGCTCAATGTCTGCCCAGGTCCCGAAGAGCCCCTTCATGTCATCTCGGGTCACCGAATATGGGGGACCGGTGTATAACTCCTTTTTGTAACGCATTACTTCAATTAGAATTCGATACTCGCCACCTAAGAATGAACATTTGTATCACCTATGCCTAGTTAATATATTGCCATTGTTGCCATTAGCAACCTGGAAAAAGGATAATATTTTATATTTTCGACAGAATAGTATGGTGGATTCCTGAAGTCTCTCACAGTACGTGTGCATGTATGTATGTTTAGTACACGTGGGGCTTAAATAAAGTTAAATGTATAATTGTATGTTTTATCTCTGTATGTATATTGTTTTACCAGATTTGTGTAGAAGTTTGCGAATAATCTCGATATAGTCATTCCGCAGAGAATAATTCATCGCACCGAAAGCCGCCCGATCCCAAATAACACTAACAGGCCCCAATTTGTCCACTGGGAAGTTCAAAATATTGCCAATGTAGATAACGACGTCTCCAGTCTCCGTCGAATATGTCGAATCTTCAGTGCTGAACACCAAACCAAGTTTGTCACGGATGTTCATGACCTCAATGGGTTCTTTTACCAACTCAACGGCAAGCACCCTGTGCCCCAGTGAGCGAATGTAGGCAATGTCATGTGTTTTCCCACAGAGTGGAACGAAGAATGTTTTCGATTCAGTCGTGGAAGTGAGGCGTTTTATGTATTTGATGATTTTTGGGTTAACGGTATCTTTGTGCCACGTGGTTCTGCCTTCCTCCCATCGCTTTTGCCAGTAGTCAAACCCGTAAACCTCATTATCGTATACCGGCATTGTAGTAACTGTTAACTAAAATAAAAATGTTAGGCTTGCTAATTTCATTATGCCAAACATGCCAGTTCTTGTAGAAACTATTGTTTTTTAACTTGGGCCCTGGAAATGATGAAAAAATAGGACCTTAAATTTACAATTTTCAATACATGATTCATTTTTTTTAACTTGTGCTAAGCTATACTCAGGTTAGGTTTTTGAAAACACATTTTCTAAATTCGTAATTGCTATTCCCCTTCTAGTTTCATAATTTTTCTAAATTTGTAATTTCTGCTTTTTCCGACCTTGCGTTAGAAATTTTGAAAGTTTTTGCATCAACTTACGCTGCTGAACTTTAGTTTGCTTTTGGAAACCATACTACGACTATTGCAATTCTTATTTTAAACAAGAGTTATTAATTGAAACATTAACTTAAAGATGTTGACTTACTTTGATGCACCTAAGAAGTCAGTTGCCTAAACTTCAAGTGTAAGTACTTACGGTAGACTTGATAATATAAGATTTAATAGTTGGGTTGTTCGATAATAGGACAAATGATAATGATAAAGGAATGATACACAATTTATATATCTTTTTAGTCGTGAGCCCGAAGAACCAATCATCATCAATTCTTAAAGAAACAGGTTATTTGAGTTTGCAACTGAAGTTTGCTGAGAATAAGTCCACAACGCATGAAAAAACTACGCAAAAAATATGCATTATAAAATATGCAAGAACGTCATCGGTATCTTTTTAACTACAGCTAAAGCAGCATCTCACCGTAACTTTCTATATATATAACTTAATACGTACAATTATACGACTACTAGTAAATGAAACTGCCCTCGGACAAGAGGGCTTCAGTTTAATATTTTTTAATTGCAAAAGAACACTGATGTCCTTTATTAAGTAGCGGAAGCTACTTTATGTTTTCGTCATATCTGTCCGTCCGTCTGTCCGTCCGAGTACAACGATTATCTCAGAAACTACGTATCTCAAATCTGTTTTCGGATATGAGTACCTTGAGATCCGGCCCATTCCAGGTTTATTTTAGTTTGTCCGGAACTGACCCCCTTGTGGGTCAAACGTCAAGGTCATTGATATCATTTTATGACAATATGAAAAATGACCCCTACAAAAGTTGTCACTTTAATGACTGTGAACATTTGTTTTGGACAATTTTCTCGGTGTCGCACAAATGACATCCAAAATGACCCTTTGACAGAAAAAATTACCTTTCAAGGTCAAAAAAATAAATATTAAATTTGATTAAAACAAAAAGTTATCCTGGTCTCGATGACCCCAGAGCCTCCTTTACCCAAAAATGGCCCCTTCACCTTGAAATAACAAATAGTTGAAACCTTTAAAAAAAAATCAGAAAACAAAAGAGATTTCCAGATGCTTCCTTACATTTAAAATTTTTTTTTCATTCTAAAAATTTTAATAATTCTCTAATGTCTATTATCTTGTTTAATGTTCCTACTTCCGCTAGTTGATTTACCGTTTTACCACGGTGTATTTGATATAAAAAGCAAGCATTTCTTGTATTTTATATCCCAATCTATGGGAGCCGGGTGAGGAGCAAGGGTCATGTGGATGGGATTGTTTGTTCAAAAGTACGGCAATAAAAAAAAACAAATAGTTGAAGGCGATGTCAGTACCATTTGTCCAACAAATGAGTGCATATTTATTTTAATGCTAATGATGCCCGTCCTAGGACACGAGGATTTTATTTTAGTTTGGGTTTTAATTAACGATTTCATGCATTAGTAAACACAGTTTGCCGTAAATCAATGAACTAATACCCACAAAAGTGTCAAGAAAAGTAAGATTTGTGGATATAAAAACGGAATGAATTTCTAGACAAAACAATCAAGTCAAAGGTCATGAGAGTTTAGAGAATATAAGGTCAACTCAAGGGCACTAAAGAATCCTTTGCTTCTTGATAAACTCCGTTTAAGTTAGATTTCCATTTTTCGGCATGCGTGACAGTAGACCATGGTGTAGTCTTCGTAGACATTTCCACAATCACCTACAAAGGGACGTGTTAACTTGGCATAGTCTTCTCGTAAAGCTGGAATTTCTTCCACCGGAAGCTGTTTTAAATATGGGTTGAGTGACATAAAAATATCTAAAATACAGGGTAGTATGTGTTAAAGTAAATTTGATTTTAGGTGTATAAGTTAAAACATATGTTGCTTAAACATATGTAGTTTAAACAGCATGCAAACTTTACCAATCATAACTTCGGGCTGAAAGACGTAGCTTCTTTCCTCTGTTGTTAGGTCGACTAATTTGTATCCAACCTCCTCCATTGCCTCTTGCAACAACGTATCTGCATTTTTCTTTTCTTCATACCAAACGGGAAGGAAGTCTCGATAGGACTGGAATTAGATTAATATATTTAATTTTAAAATTTTTTATAAAAGGTGTAATATTAATGAAACTTAAAAATAACTCTTTCCAAACTTCCTGCCATTTTTTTTTTGCAAAATTTTTGGATTTAATATTAAACAATCAAACACTTGATGATGATACTGCTGTTTAAATTTTATTTTTTAAATGTAATAAGTTTCCTAAATTTAAATCACCGGAATGATTTATTACTTTGTTTTACCGGCATATAATCTCTCCATTTTGAGTTTTGTCCAATTTTGTCCAAGAAAGTAAATACTCGAGCCTTGTCAAGTACCATCATTCCAAGTTCTCCGCCAGGTTTGAGCAACTCCAGCAACTTTTTTAACGTCGTTCTAAATTAAATTAGGACCAATTTTTAATTTAAAAAAAACCAATTGAGTGGAAAACCTTTTATAAAATAGTTTGAATATTTACAACACTAACAAGCAGCCAAAGGATTCTAGGACAACGCCTAATTTTATCCAACCCACAGATGGTTATAATTTAGAAAATATTCTATTAGAATATCTAGGACTTCAACAGAATATAAAAGTTATTTTTGTTAGCAAAATAAAGAAATGATACAGGGTTTCCAGAATTTCTATAAATTTGTACTTACTACCTAATCATTGCACATTGACTCGCGCGTTTAGCTTACATTAGAAAGAGCGTTTCACCAAAAATGTATAACTGAGGAATATAAAATGTAGGAGTACCGCAAAAACATCACAACATGTACGGTTGTTCCAGCGTTTTCTAGCAAATTTGTCACTCCTTGTGCCTATGGTTCACCCTCAGTTTACGAACATTGTCGTCTTAAGTTACCAAGGCCATGTGCTTTGTACTGTTACGCACGCACGCACTGACAGCTAGAAATGCTTTGATTACTCTGGTGAATATATATTATGTACTCACCTATAATCCTTCATAAAATGAAGGACGTAAATGAAAAAAATTCGGTCATACTGTTTCCCTTTCAGCGGAAACTCATTTACTACAATGTTTCCACAATGGTATCTGATTGCAGCGTGAGCATAATTTAGGCGTGCGTAGTCAACCATTTCTGCGGAAATATCAACAGCGTCAATTGTAGAACCACGACATAGTGCCTCTGGTAGCAGAAAATTGTAGGCAACGCTCCCTGCACCACAACCGTAGTCAACGATTGTTTCGTTGTATTTCCAAGACATGTTTCGTATAAGCTTCGGTACAAACTCGGCAATGTCTCTGGCCGGAGCCGACTTGTTTTTTTCGTATCGCTCGGGATCGTACATGTTTCAATACCTATCTCCGTTTTTACGCTTTCTACCCTTTCATTCTGAACCGTTCGAATGTCTTGGTTTCAAGTTGGTTTTACAATTTAAGAGTTTAAATTCGGAAACTTTGGATTTTTTTTTGCTAAAATTGAGTGAATTTGGAACTGGTCTAGAAATGTCGTGCCTATTTATGCATCATCGTAAAATAGCCGTTCTCGTCGGTTATACGTCAGATCGGAATAGCAGTAGTTGCATAAAAATTTTCTGACGCAAGTAGAGAGAACAAGGAGTTGGCGATAGTCATAAAAATCGAAACGGAAAGTAAGGAAACATGTTCTCTTTTTTCTTCGTACAAAATGAGAGGATTTCAAGATTGAATGCAAAATAAGTTAAGCATAAAATAAGTCGCGCGTCTATATATTTAGTTTACAAAAGGAAAATGGTGAGCCATTAAAAAGGTACCAGCCCTCTAATATAAAATTTACAGTAAAAATTTAGAAACCTAAAACAGGTTTTGGCCCCTAATACTATTCTGCAATTATGCGAAGACCTCATCCGGCCTAGGTAAGCGAACCTGTTTTTTGGTTACTGCAAAGACTTCTGGAACAGAATGACGTAAATTGAAAAGAAGAGAAAGTAAACGGAACGTTTCTAGCGATTTTATTGCTCTGCTTTACTTTGCATCAGAGTAATAAAATTGACGCAAGGTAATCTCTATCTTTGACCCTGAGACATTGATTTTCAGAAAAAATCACAATTCATGTTGTTGAAAAAATAAAAATTCTGACGCAAACAGGGAGACCACGTAGTTGGCGATAGCTTACAATCATAAAAATCGAGACGGAAAGTAAGAAAAAATGTTCTCTCTTTTTCAATATGAGTGGATTTCCAAAATAGAGAGGTAACTTTGCTTTTAATAAATTTAAAAAATATTTATATTAAGATTAATCCAATTAAAGGCAATTGCAATAAAATTCGAAGACTCAAATAATTTTTTTGCATTAACAACGTATTTCATTAGAGGTCCTAAAGCAGTGGAATAGGCAAAATTTAACGAGAAACCGAGGGATATAAACTGGAAAAATAGAATCACGCAAACCTCTAAATCCAACTATTTTGCAAATATTATCTTCAGCAGGCACTTACTACGATGACAGGGCGCTAGGGCCAAAATTTAGAATACAGGGTGTTTACCGAAGGCCGGATAAATTATTTACTAATTTTCCTTAGTGACAGCTAAGTTTACTCATTTTACTTTTACTGCCGACATCAACAATGCCGTAACTTTTTGAAATTTTAAAAAATATCAATTTGTTTCATTTCCCATAAGCGCTAAATGAGAAAATTGTGGAATTCAAGCAGAAATGAGATCGAATGAAGGTTTTTGGCAACCCATGCACCACCGAAATCGACACTACTGGTCCGCATTGTTATTTCCATATTAGAAGGTCAGGTTTGAAGGTTTTCGTGCATGGGAACATCCGCTCCGCCGCTGCGCAATGCCTCTGAAACCTCAACTGTGGGACGTTTGGTAGAACCTCACCTTGGTAGAAGTAAACGATAATTGTCTTTTTTATGACGCCATTGGTATACTTGGTCTTTGATTCAGTTTAACTTAAGATAATTAACTTAATTTGGTAATTCGGTAGTTTGATTCGGCATTCTAATTAATTTAGTAAATTACCCGGTCCTAGGTTAACCTACAGAACTTTCACGGAAAAAAATGAAGTAATTGAAGTTAAGTATCGGAAAGATTTGAATTTATTTTTTCGTTTTGTCCAAAAACTTGCCACCAAATGTCGGCATTATTAACACCATCAATCGCGAAAATAATTAATGAATTTATCTGGCTTTCGGTAAACACCCTGTATTTGAAAGTATGTGAATGTAGGCCAAGAGTGGGGTCAAGTTCAAAACTGGGTCAGAGGAGTTCCCCCTTCCCTCTCATTTCGACACCCTAAATGACCCCTTAAATGACCTCTATTTACCTCTGAACCCGAAAAATCAGATTTTCAAAAATTGTATATTTTTACATAAAATAAAAATTTATAATAGTTAAAGCTCAAGTGACCCCTATCCCTCATTTCAAGACCCCATAAATGACCCCAAAAAGCAAAAAATTGAATTTTAAAAAATTCTAGTTTATACGACACAAAAACAGATAATGGTCTTGAAGACCCAAATGACCCCTGACCTTCCCTTTCATAACTACGACCCTGTAAGTGATTTGTTCATACGAGTACAATGCGCTACTTGGTTACGTGCGATTGCGATGGTTTATTGTACATTGAGTGAGAAATGCATACAAACGGAGTGTTGGAATGGGGATAAATTGCAAAGCAGATGTTGTTTGTCCTTTGTGTAGTCACCTACAACAACCTTTAAAACCTAAACCTAAATCCAAACCTTAAAAATTGAAGTCAATTGTCCAACTTTGACCCCTTGTAACTTTTGAACCAGATTTTTATTCTAGAAGTTTTTCTTGTGTAGAAATAATTAACATTTAAAGATTTTTATTTTAGAGGGATTTATAGAGATTATTGTTTAGAGGTGCTGTGCTTGAATTTTAAATGAAGCGTAGGAATACTACTTAAGTTTAAAGTAGTGTTATTTGTTTATTAGAGTTTATTTACACGCGGCATGTCACCTGGAACATTTGTGAAGCCAAGGAACCTCAGTAATGTCATTCTCGGAACATTTCGTTAAGAGCCCAGGAGAAATTCGCCTTCCAGACCTCCCAGACGAAGCAATGACCCCCTATTGATGGCCTGCTAGGTGTCAACCACAGCTCTTCCAGTTCGTTTTCCCTGAGGTCTCAGTTTCGGCTCCGAAAATTTGAATTTGAATACGATACTTTCCAAACACAATTTCGCCGCTACAGTTGTTAAGCACGGTCGATTTCAACGGCTCGAAGCTGCCGATTACGTAATCGTGCGTCCCGGTCGTTGAATGCTCGACAAATTCCGTGCCATTCGTTCTCTTATTTCCATATTTCCAAATTTGAATATTTCCGCCAATTTTTAATTAGCAGAAATTTCCCAGCAGGTTATTTTTAGGACCCCTTGTGCTACAGAATTGCATAGGTCTCGTCCTGAAACACAGTGGTCATTTGAAAATATTACCTTGTAAGTTTCAAGTCGGGAACCTGCATCCAGACTACCAATGGTTTCCCGAAACAATTTCAAGCCTTATAAAGAGGTAAAGGAAGGTTATTTGACATTCCCGCAAGGCGGATGGGCAACTTGAAAGGAAGGGTAGGAATGTGGTAGGGATAAGAACTCATTTGCATGCTGTCATCAATTTCAAGCCTTATCTCCTCAGAGTGGGTGAAGAAATTATTTTTTCTAGTTTTAAAACTAATACTTCTAATTTGAAAATGAAGCAAGAATTACTGGAAATTAAAGATTTCTTCCAAAACAAAATAAAAGAAAACAACAACCATTTTACAACATCTTGTAGCAATGTGGTAGAAGTATGGAGCCTTTATGGTTGTGGTTGTCATGTCAGCCATTTTTGGGTTTCCATTTTCTAGTTTTTAATTTCCAAAGTGCTACTTGAGGCTGCAAAAGGATTAGGTTAATTAAGCTATATTTTGTAGTGTAAGCAACCATATTTATTTCAGGAATCAATTATCAAATCTGCTATGACTGAAATAAATAAAACGTACAACATTCTACAAATTTAATCACTAGGGGGACTTGGTAAAATTTGGGCGAATAAAGTGAACTGAGTAGAAAAATTTGAGTAGAATAGTGGTGAGAAGTGAGTAAAGGGAGTAGTGAGCAGAGAAATTTGGGAAAGAGTAGTGAGTAGGTAAGGAGCTATTCTTTCAGTATGCCCGCCAGCCCGCCCTTGTATGCCCCTGACCAAATCACATATACATGGCAAAAAAACCCAACGTAAATTTTTTTTTGAATTTTTTTTGAATTTTTGTAAGTTTGGACAAGAAACAAAAAGTAATCCATAAATTTCAAACTAATTAAAATATTTGATGCACACATGTTCAACCTGTAATTTGTGTCGATTAAATGAACGCTTCAAATAAAACAATGATGGATTAATTTCTTGTTTACCAATAACACAATTTTCTTTTTCTACGTAAAACAGAACCTTTTCATCTAAAAAAAAATTAAAACTAAAATAAAACTAAAATTAAAAGGTACAAAATTAGAATCTCATTACAAAATCATGTAATTTGGGAACTTACTAGAAATTTGCATTTGAAAAACTATCAGATAAAGTTAGGAATATAAACAGATATAAGCAAATATTATTAGGTATTCAATTAAAATATCTCTACTTGATCCAGATTGTTGCGACTAATGAGCTCTTTAACTCCAACGCCGCCAGCAAGTACATATCCCAAGAAAAGTATCCAAAACCCAATCTGCGCATTCTTGTCCAAAGAGAGTACTTCCGGCTGGTTGCAGTTCCGACACAGGGCCCAACGATCTCTTAGCCTTCTATTCACTTTACTCCAAAAGTAGTTGAAGATCCCAGCAGCCATCATTGATTGTGCATACTGGTAAAATATTGGGACGTATATTCCATGAAACAAATATCCATATTTTGAGACAAACTTCTGCTTACCGGCAAAATATGTCGGCATTCCGTTCCCTTTTGCATATTCCCTGAAAAGGCCAACCTCGTGCTCATCATCCACAATCCCGCCTTTAGAACACTAAATCGAAAAGCAGAAGTCGCAAAGACGCTTGGTTTGCGCAAAGATATTACTACTCTGAAGTGCTTTTCCGAACCCATATTGTAGTGACTGCAGTTCATATTACGGAGCAGCAAACGTCGAACAGAAGTACTGTTGATCACTTTTATGAAATTCTCAATATGTTGAGCCGTATTTGCTTTAAACTTCTTCAAAGTGTTTTGACTTCTAACCAGTCGCGTATGCATAACATGCGATACGCACCTACCTTTGAGAGAGTTATTTCGCTGGTTGGAGCATCTGGAGCATGCCGAAGTCCGATTGTAGAATGGTTTTAAATTCGTCTCTTGCAACAAATGTGAATCCCGTTGTTTCGTTAAACAAATTAAACTTGTTTGTGCCGCTACCGGGTCCTGTGAGCTCTGTGACCATTAGACCTTTGTACGCCTGCACGAGAACGACCGTTGTAAGTGAGCAAGGCTCCATTGTAAAGATGAAGGTTCGGTTTGCCTTGAATAGTCGGGCGCCCATGCTGGATTTGATTTAGCGAATTCCAGGAGCATGAGTATGTTGAATTGAAACAAAACACTCTTTCAGTTCAGAAGCGTTCATATGTCGTCCCCCGAAAATTAGTATTAGGCAAACTGTTAGCAGTGTCATTACCAGTAATACCAGTGTCGCAAACGCAAAAATTTGCGCCCACTTGGCTTTGTCGTAAGGCGCTGATAAGAAATGAAGGGACAAATAGCGTGCGGATTCGTCGCAAGTAGCAAATACCATTGATTTCTCCGTTGTGATAATAAGGTTGGGTGACGGTGTGTATACGGTTGTAGGGCAAAATACCTGGGTGATTGCCTGGAACGGTTTGCATGACCTCACCTGCATACTGTGAGCTACTTGCCTCAACAAATAGGAATAAATCAGGCGGAAAGTACTGTTTGCCTATCCTTATCATGAGTTCCTTGTATGGAATTTCTTTGTATTTAAAACGAAAGTTTTTGTTTTTACCATTCCAGTTAATATAATATTTCCTATCAATTAACTTTGGTTGATTTTACTCAGTATCTGGGAACGTGACGTTTTTGGGTGACAAGTAGTTCCCATCATGGTTAAAACGTTCAAGCAATACTACATTCCGTACTTTATCGGTAGTTGCATAGGTTTGAATTAGAAAGTTGACACAACCAAACGCGGATAACGTAAGATAATCATTAGATTCTATAATGTCTCCAGCTCTGTAGCAATCACTGCTTCGCTTTATAGTTAGTTTTTTGGTGGAAGTAATATAAAAGTAGTGGGGTGTGCCCATTCTGATGAGATTATGGTAGGCACTGTTGCCTTGCTGTAATTTGCTACTCAAGATATAAGTGTAATATAGCACCATTGGGTCTATCGAAGATGGCATTTTGGCTAAAAACAGAAAAGTAGCAAAGCCGTTTAAGTTGATATTCCTTATTAAGTAGCGGAAGCGAAGCAAAAGCTACTTTATGGTTTCGTTTTGTCTGCCCGTCCGTCTGTCCGTCTGTCTGAGTATTACGATTATCTCAGGAACTATTCAACATATCTCGAAGCGGTTTTTGGATAAATGTTCCTTGATATCCGAGCCAGATCAAGTCAATTTTGGAAATTGAGTTTTGAATGTAATTTTGCGTTTACGTTTAAAGTGCAACTAAATTCAACCTTTCAATAGATAAAAAACGATTGAAACTTAGTTAATCATTTTTAGAATTGAAAATAATTAATCATCGATATTTAACTATCGAAAATTTTGTTTACATATATTTCGCTTTCTTGGTAATCTGTAGCTAAAAATGACACCTACAAGTCTTCAGGAACAATCGCAAACCATAAAAACATGGGAGTGTACCCATTTCCTTTCAAATTTTTAAGAGCGCATTTTCAAGAAACGGCAAACAACGGGTGTTACTAAAATGCACACCTTTTGCACCCCACACCCTGAGAAATTGCACACCCCTAAATGCCGACTTCTGCGAGGGTGTGCATATTAAAGCGCACGGTGTGCAAAATACAATTTCAAGGTGTGGGGTTCGTGTATGTTCTGAGTCCAATGTAATTAATTAACTTCTCATTGACGCATGGAGTTGCTACAACGCTAAAAATTATTGATGTTTCAGCTTTCAAGTCTATTTTAAAATGCAATGATCTCATAAGAGTAAGGTTCAAGGTAAAATTGATATTGGCAACGTGGAGCTCACACTACAATTCTTATACTTTTAAAAGCGGTACTTTGTAGGCGTAGTTAAATGTGTGATATCAATGACTTATCAGTTTACCCACTAGAATTAGCCTTAAAATACGCCATTCTATAACGCTGAATGCAAGAAAGGATACTCTTGCATCAATTTTATATCTCTGCTTGTCTTATGTATCAAAATATGAGGACCAAATCTAAGAACCTTCTCTTAATAAACACATTCGTTTTTAAATAACTGCAATACTACGTTTAATTGTACGTTTTATAGTGAAATTAAACAGTTTGTTTTCTCAAATTGAGTGTAACTGGAAAAAGGGAGGTATGGTACTACCACTTTGTGTCATTGGTTTAGTCAAACCACAACAACTAGGGCGAAGAACTACTTATTTTTAAATACAACCTCTTGTTTCAATTTTGAAAGCTTAAAGCTTAAAAGCTTAACTCTTATAAAAGCTCGCTGCGGGGCACAAGAACTACTCTGTTGAACACATACAAAATCCATTTTTGCACACCGATTAAATTGGAGTAATTAGTACGGAAGTTTATTCTACCATAAAAATCTTTTGTTTGAGTTTTTATAATAATTCTCCTGCATTTTAGTAGTCATATTAGATCTTTTCTATGATACATAGGCTGCTAAAATCTATTGTCAAAGATCTCAGACTTACAAAACTTTTTGAAATTTTCAGAATCCTGATATAGATGTTGTGGAATTCACGCTATCTCGCCAATTTTTCTACTTCTTGATCATTTAACTGTTCAGATTTTTTTTAAATTAAAACTACACTGAAGAAAAGAACACAAGAAACAAAGCGTTTTAGTATGAGCACTTGACAACATAGCGGAAAATCATCCAAACTGGGCTTTTAAAATGTCATAGGTTGGTGTCGTTGAAATTAGACTTTATAGGAATTTGGAGTCGCCATCTAATTTCTGAAGGAAATCTTATAAATCAAAGTTAGTCTTTGGAAAGTCAGTGATATATTCAAAAGTCCCAATACGGGCATTTTTGGATTTTAGAATAATATTCTGACGCCCTCTCAAAAGTGAACGCTGCAGAACTCTTATAAACGATGTTGAAGCGTGTCATCAAAAAGTTACAAAGTACTTCAAATTAAAATTTTTATCCAAATACTCTTCGCCGCAACTGAACTAACAAATATGTTTTTAAAGTTTGCTCTAGTCGTTTTCTCCATTGCCACTCCATCATTCCTCGCTGCGCCTGCAAATCCACCAGAGGTAAATTTTGTTATGATATTGCTTGATTATACTAATACACTACATATAATATTGTAAAATAATTTAACTGTTCATATAAATGTTTAAACCTTTAAATAGCCCCATATTACCGTACTGGTAAGCGGTGAAGTTTACCTTGACTGTTCGTACGCTTACGTTGACAGTGTCGCAATACAAGAGTAAGTTTGAGTTGAGAATTATTTGGAATTTGTAGTGGACTAACCTAATCTTAACCTGACCCTAACTCGAAAGATATATTATAGCCAAACCAGTCCACAGACAGGAAGTTTTTACTTAAATTTCTGGTTCCTCCTATCTCAGTCTCAAGTTGATTAAGTTTTTGGTAGCAGGGGAACAAATAGCATATTTGACATCAACCAAAAGCAGGGTACCCATTTCTGGGAATAGATGCATGTAGATGGTTTCGGTTTTACCATCCCCAACTACCTTCTTTCAGAAAAATACTCTAAATGAACCTTACTAGATTCACCATGTTCATTTCGCCCTTTATTAAAGGAAATACCATTGTAATTGGTTCTAAAAAAAATTGGAATTAAGTATAAACAATAAAATTTTATGTATTTTTTTAAATTTGATATTATTTTCATTCTGCCGTTCTTTAAAATTTAGGTTAACACAGTGCTAGCTAATAAGCCCGTCCAAGGACTAGGACAGTGCCCTCTCGCTCACCCATTTTACCCAATTTGAAAAAAACTGTAATTGTAATAGGATGCCCATATTTGGTATATTGAAAGTGGTACACAACGGAGGCTTTTGGTATGACTAGACCCTTTTGTTTCTTATTTGTTTCAGAGGCATTTACAATATTTGTTTTGATCCTGATCAATGTTCACCGGGAAGAAAGCCAATACCAGCGGGTGCAACGGGAGTCCAAGTTGCTGTTAATGGAGCGATTCAGCTCCAAATTGACAGCTCTAAATTGTCAATTTTTGTAGATGAGGTCCAACACTGCAAAAACTGAGATTAAACGTACAGGCACTTGTTTTGAAATTCAAAGCATACCGTGTAAAAAGTTTTGATTCTTACTGTGAGATAATATAAAATAGTTTTGTAAGTATAATTGGAATGCAAGTAAAATTATAATAAACAAAATTGCTTTTTACAAAGAGTTTCATACTACCACTTGCCCAACTTCTTTTCTCATTCACACAATTTTGCACATGGTACTTCCAAAATTGCATTTTTTCTCAACTTCGAACTAATTGTAAAATATACAAAGTTACCGTAAAATCATCTTAAATGGCATATTTTCAAATACTTATGTTTTAAAAATCCAATTACACTAATCCTGTTAAATGTTGTTATTTTTTATAGCAGTGCTTTTCGAATAGCCATTAAGCGCCTGTGGATTTTTTACAAAACGAGTCTATGGTCATGAACTAAAAATTTGAAAAGTTGATTTTTACTAAACCATTCAACCCTTAGTAAGTCGCTCGGCTTCTGTACAAAGGCATTTTATGAAAATCGAAAATGAAAACATTTTTTGAATTTTTTTTACTCAAATTACGTAGTTCTTATTCAAATTAAGTTTTTCTTACGCAAATTTTATATTTTGTATTAACTCCAAGTTTTTTTTTTACTAAAATTATTTTTTTTTACACAAATTAACTTTAATTAGACTCTTCACAAAATGTTTTAATTGGCCCATCGTTCGGTGAGTAGTAATTTCTTTAAAATTGGGCTCAAGGCGAAGTTACACATGCAAAACGAAATTATGATAAGTGCGAAAATGTTGGAACGAATTTTTGCAAATCGTGATTATTTTTTTCAAATGGCGATTTACTACTAATTAAGATAATTAGATAGTCAGACTAAGTTTGTTCCTCCGCGACGACGAGAGTATTAAAAGCAAAAAAAAAGAATTGACGTCAGTTATACTTATTGTGTTTAATTAAAATTGATTAATTTGTTTCATACTAGCTTAGCTTAAAATCCACATTTTTGTCAGGCAATCTTGTAAAGCGTAAACGGAATTTGCATAGGGCAGGTAAAAGTAAAATACTTTTTTTTTACTTTTAGGTACCTATTTGAACAACTTTATTTTGTTGCATGGCTTTCCGCAAAATGCTTGGAAAACTAAGAAGACTTGTGTGGCTATTAATTGTACATTTAAATCTTAACTGCGTAGCATGCACATGACATAGACTGGCTGCAATTGTAATTAAAGCGTTGAGTTCCTGTACTTATACTCTATGGTTCAAGGTCAAACTGTTTCTCGTTTTCCATACACAATTGTTTGAATGATCCCAAAAAGTTAAGCATTTTTATTTTTATTTATGAGTTGTCCTGTGCTATGACCGGCTTGTTTTGCATTGCATTGCACTCATATTATTTCTGTCTGTGGTGTTGTGGCCGAGTGGCCCGTTGCTTGGTTGTTCTCCCAAGCGGCGGGGGTTCGAGGCTCGCTACCCGCATGACACTTTAAGAGGAATTTTTTTTTTAATTTTTTGAATTACTACGGTATAGTAAAATTTTTCCCACAAATGCAAATCTAGTAAGTAAGTCTGGTGAAAAATAGCTTTTGTGCAACTGTTACAAATAAATGCAGGGAAAATTACGGCAGTAGAAGAAAGTTGACAAATGTAGATTTGCGTCAACTACAGCACGACAATTTGGTTTACGTTGTTGCGACGTTTAAGCTCTTGTCCAAGGAAAGTACTTCCGGCTGGTTGCAGGTGCGACACAAGTCCCAGCGATCCCTTAGTTGTCTTATCACGGTAACTTTACTCCAAAAGTAGTTGAAGATACCAGCAGCCATCATAGATTGTGCTTATTTGTAGAATACTGGGGCATAGATCCCATAAAACGAACATCCATAATTTGAGACAAATTTCTGCTTGCCAACGCATTACGTCGGCATTCCCTTCCCGTTTGCATATTCCTTGAAATGGGCAATCTCGTTCTCGTAATCTACAATTCCTCCTTTGGAACAACCCAGGTTCAAAATCACTGCGTACCGCTCGTCGATCTTATGTGGCATAAACTGAAATACGGAAGTTGCGAAAACGCTTCGATTGCGCAATGATATCACTAAGCTAAATTGTACAGGATAGAAAAAAATATCCTGACTGCAGTGGATCGATCGTTCAAGCAGTCGCCTAACCGAGGTACTGTTTATCAATTTGATAAATTTCCCAATATGTTCTTCTGTAATTAACTTAATTGCAATCAAACTCTTATGAACTTCCGTCCAATCGTTATTACAATGTTGGCGAAGGGTTGCATATTTCGTAAAGGTAATCTCGCTCATGGGAACATCATGCAAAGTACCATAGCCCGATGATAGATGATTCTTGAACTCTTCTCTGGCAATGAAGGTGAATCCTGTCGTTTCGTTGAACAAATTGAACTTGTTTTTTACACTACCGGGTGCAGTGAGCTCTGTGACCATTCTCTGTATGCTTGCACAAGTACAACAGTAGTGAGCGACCATGGTATCATTGTAAAGATGAAGGTTCGGAATTGTTCTGAATAGTCTCGTGTCCATGCTGGATTTGATTCAGCAAATTCCAGGAGCATGAAAATGTTGAATTGAAGCGATCCGAAGTAGAATTTTCTGAGTTGAAAGCTGTTCATTTGCCGCCCGTTGAGAACAAATATTAGATAGACGGTGAGAAGAGTCACTACCGGTAACACAAGTGTTGCAAAG
>JAQFYP010000861.1:0-18878 GCA_034694865.1 Bilobella braunerae | reverse complement strand
TCTACCAAAAGAGGTTCGTATTCAGCGGGCAAAAGCTAGGCAAGAAAAACAAACCCAACAGCGAGACAGCTTGCAGCTTACCCCAGATCGGCTCCGTAATGTCGTCACCAATTTGCGTAACCGCCAAGGAAAACAGCCCGTACAGCGTCTGCCACATCCATCAACAAATATCAACAAATTTCACGACCTGTTTCAAACCAACAATTAAAAAAAAAGAAGTAACACCTTCAGCTCTACTGACCAACCACCCAACAACTTTTGGAAACGAACAACACACCGACCAAATAAAATCATTGTAATTTTAATTCTGCACTTTTAATTTAACTGACCCGTTTAAACTTAGACTTTACTAATAACTTGTATTACTACGATAATCTAGTGACTTTTACCATTATCATTCCAGAATTTTGAAAATACACATGTATACCCTGTGACTCGTGTTGATTATGGCTTACGCCGTATGTCAAATAAACGATTGATTGATATATTCAGAGCAAGAAATATTCAATGGTGTTTGGGCCACAGCGCTTGAGCTTTTATAATCCCTTTCCTTATGCTCCCTTTTTACCCTTCTTGAGACCAATTTATCTTTAGTGTTTCAGACCAGACTTATTAGTTTCAGTTCAATTCTATGTCTTGACCAGTTCAGTTCTCAGATTTGAATACTTATCCCTCTCAAACAATTAATTGCTCAGTACCCCAAGAACAATTACACAGTTTAAATTTCCAATCATTTAACTTTTTTAATTTAAACATTTCAATGTGTTTTCGCTAAACGGTCAGCGTCACCAGACCCTGGTCCGTCTAATCGTTTTCCAGCAAATAAGCGTAGTCACCAAGAACATCAGTGTCCCATTTGTGCAGTTTGCTTTCCAAAAAGACGTCAGCTTGAAGAACATATTTAGTGTCACGATAGTGATTTTCCACAAGCTGCATCTGACATTGAGTGTCCAGTGTGTTATGCCGTGTTTCCAACGGCTGGGGAAATGTCTCAGCATTGCAATGCAATGCATATCGACTTCTGGGATTCTTCTAACGCGAAACTTCCGACTGGTGCTGTAGTGCTTCAAATGTACCGTGACCTCATTTGCGAGACGTGCAGTCTTACATTCAATTGTCGAGATAAGCTTCAAGAACATTATCACCACGTACATCCAGACTTCTTTACGGAGCACTTTGAATCGATACAAGTTGGAGCTGGAATTGAAATTGAGCCAATTCAAGTAAACTGCGTTTTGGAGTCTTTGGGATTCTGTGCAAATTATATGGCAGACTTTGACTCTTTTGCTTGTGATGCTAATGTTGATGAAGCTCTTCATGGCAGTTCATACATCATCTTTCTTGGGAATTAAGGAAGTGAATACAAGATGGAAGAATTTCCATCTTGTAAACAGACGGGGAGAAACAAACACAAAATTCAAATGCCCTTCTGGTCAACATCGCGCTCACGAACACAAATCTTGTGGATATTTTTGGATTTGCGTCGATTTTGAAATTAATCTAAATATGGCGAGTATTATCATGCTGAAAATTCATTCAGAGTATGATGGAATATGACTCAATTCTCAATCAAGAAGTCAATCATTACAAAAGCATTGCCCCTGGGAAACTGGAAGAAGCGATGCATCCTTAGATGCGTGAAAGAGCTGAAAGTGAAACCAGCTGTTACTTCTGTAACTTGAAATTTGAAGATTCAAGCGTTCGAGTTCGACATCACATGCATCTTCCTCCGTTCAATTACATTGGAATGGCTCATCAAGACTGTAATCTGCAGGCCCAAATTTCAAAGGATTTTCTGGTATTTATGCACAATTTTCATCATACGATGTACACTACCTCATTCAATCAGCAGGGAGATTAGCGCAAGATAAAGTAATCAAGAAAAACATTGAAGTCATTCCCAAAAGCAGCGAAAAGTATCTTAGTGTTCAATTCAAGCCATTCTTAAAAGGTAGCACAACAGATTTCGACATGGAAGGGTCAGCTACAGATTTTGATAATGAAGAAAGAGATGATCGCAAACAAGGATTTAGCTTAAGATTCGTTGACAGTCTTGGATCCACGCTCAAATCGTTAGACAAACTAGTTGAGGTAATGGGCAAAACACCAAATGCTGAGTTTCGTCGAGAATTCCAGACAGAAATTGCTGAAAAAGCTAAAATAGAGCTTCTCTTCAAAAAAATCTCCCACCAAAAGAAGATTTCTTCAATGATTAATCAGAAGAAGCAATCAAAGAAGAAGTCTACCATAACGCACAAGAAGTTTGGGAAAGTTTCAAGATTAAAGACATGGGAGAATGGCATGTTCGTCTGGATGTATCATTACTTGGAGATGTAATGGAAGGTGTCCGGAAGTTGATGATGGACAGCTATGGACTTGAACTTGGCCACTACTTCTTTCTGCCAATGATGGCCATTGACTGTGCTTTGCAGAAGTCAGGCATTACTCTTCAATTAATCACAGATCCTACAATGCATTGCTGGATTGAACATGCAATTCGAGGTAGATGTGTCAGCGTTGGATCTCAAAGAATGGCTCAAGCAAATAATCCATCTACCATAGTATAATAGTATATAATCTATCTACATAGATGCCAACAATCTCTATGGAAAATCCATGAGTGAGCGTCTTCCTACCGGTGATTTCCAATGGCTGCTAGACTGGCGTCTCCAAGTAATCGAGCAAGATATTGACGCGTTTATGACCCTAACTGAAACAGTAAAATTTGAAGGCTATATGCTGGAAGTGGACTTGGAGATTGATCCTTCACTTCATGACAAATTAAATGATTATCCCCCAGCACCAATCTCCAGAACTGTGGAAAAGGAAGAACTCTCTGGTCATCAGCAGACTAGCTGAATTAGCGATCTCAACCTTGGGGCTGGAATTTACAAGGTTAAGAAACTTGTTGCAGATCTACACAATAAGACATAATATATTCTTCATCATGTTATGCTGAAGCAGTATTCGAAGATGGGGCTTTGCGTAACAAAGGTACATTGTAGAATTGTCTTCACACAATCAGCATGGATGAAAACATTCATCTACTTCCACACTGAAATGCGAAAACAGGCAACGTCAGAATTTGCAAAGGATTTATGGAAGCTCCTAAACAACTCTGCATTTGGCAAAACGATCGAGCAGAAAAGAAATCGTCAAAACATTCGAATTGTCACATCTATTTAGGAAGCTCTACGTTACAACAAGAAGCCTACCGTTTTAATTGTTGTCCCAATCAATGAAACATCATGCGCTTTCAGAATGAAGGAGCTCGAAGTAAAACTAGATAAGCCAATCTTCACGGGTGTTACTGTCCTGGAAATTGCAAAAAGCATTATGCACGGCAATCATACAAGGAATGCAAGCACGCTATGGGGATAGCTGTCGTCTGCTTTATACGGATACAGGTAAGCTTCACAAATTAAATAGATTAGAATTTTGACTATTACTCTACTTGAAAATTACTACAACTATTTATTTGTATGATTTTCAGATTCACTTATCTATCATGTAAAGACTGGCAATATGTACGAGGATATGGCTCACGATGCAGACCTCTACGACATGAGCGAATATGATCCAGATCATCCCGTCTTTGAAAAGTACTTCAATCCTGTTAACAAAAAGGTTCTGGGAAAATTCAAAGGGAATGGGGCTGGGAATGTCATTTCTCACGTTATATGTCCCCGTCAAAAGATGTACACGGTGCAAACCGTTGGCATAGCCAGCGTCAAAAATGAAGTCAGCGGGAAAAATATATATCAAAAGGACTTATAAGGACATTGTCTTGGAGTCTAGGATTGATAAAATACCTTTCATTTTTAAAGTAAACTTACACAATCAGCTAGCTCACCTTTCCAAACTTCCGCTTCTTTACAAGACCTTCTATTCTGCTTTTTTCTAAAAAGTTAGTTATTCCCCATGTTGGAAAAATCAAGTCACCTTGTTTTTCATTCCAATGTTGCTGTAGATAAGTTTATGTGCCCGTCCGATATGAACTGTGTGAAACTTCCGCAAACTCGTTCACTAATCGGAAGCTTATGACATGGCTTCCGCAAAATGCATGTATGAACGAGGTGTACTTATCAGTACCTAGTCGTAACACCCCTATAACGACGATATGTCGACGATAAAGAGTGAAGCTAAACGTTCCGCATCTCCGCCGCCAACTAAATTACGAAAAAATTTGAGCATTAACCCGCTGAAAATACTTCTCCAGAAGGGTACTAACAAAGTTATAGGAGTTGTAAGGGTGGCCCGGGTGACCGCTATAAAAAATAAAAAGTATGGGCATTAACATTAAAAAGGCCACACGCCGCAATATTTTACTCAGCGCAGCTCAGCTTTTCTGCTACCATTTTTGGCAAGAAATGTAATTCCAAATTTAATTAGAGGCATTAATGAGAAAAATGTTGATTTAACCACTTTCCAGTCTTTCGATAGCTCTTACATGTCCACTGAGCACCGCTAATACAACCCGATATTTTAGAGATTAAGGGCCCGTCTTTGTAATGTTTCGCGACGTTTCGAGTCTCGTCTACGATGCTATAAATGCACTCGCAGTCTAAGGCCCCCAGAAAAAACATTTTTTTTTGTAAATAAAGACTACACAAAAATCCCAAACCTCAGGTTTTATTTTATACATTTCGGTTTCAGAGCGGGGCGGCAAGCTCAAATTTTTAATTTAAAATTGTTATGAATTTAGAAAAAAAATCTATATGCGAGAGTTGGACTGAATTTAATTTAACATTAAATTTCAATTAACTAATACACTAGACTTTCTGAAACGAAAATTAGGATGACTTGCTGGCACATAGAGAAGTGAAATGTTATTTAGAACAAAACGTTATTTATTTGTAGAGATGTTTACCCACTCCAATGACGCCCTACGATGTGCTCTAAATAAAGTTGGAGAGCGAGCTTTGAAGAGAAAGGCAAGTGTTCATATGTCACGGTTTGGGACTCGCCATAGTAGAGGAACCTTGGAGAAAAATCACTGGTTTTATTAACGTAGAACTAATTTATCTCAGGATTCAAGTTTTGGTTTATGGTTAAATACAGGCGCTCAGCCATTGCTGATTAATTAGTGATTGGGATAAAAAAAACCATGACAAATCTGATTATTTTAGCAATTAATTTATTAACCACAGCGTGCGTTGCGCCTGGGGCTGACTCTAGAGAGTTTTCCTTCAACAACAATTATTTCTAGTTGATTTCTTGTCCTTAAAGGCTTCGTCATCCAAATCTTTTTGTGCACTGCATACAGTGAGAGAGAAGCAAAAGCAAGCAAAAAAACACGGTTTAAATCATAAAAATTATTATTGTGTCCACAGTATCTTTCCAATGATAATGAATAGTTCGCTTAATACAAGCAGTATTGAAGCTGGAGGACTGGGACTGAAGTTTAAGTATCTATCCACATTTTCTTATTCAGATTTCGACTGGACAGAAATCAATTGTCGAAGAATTCCGTGGTACGCCTACTACGTCGGCGGAATTGCAACGACAGTCCTCTGCACTTTTGCAATATTTGGAAATATAGTCTGCATAATTGTGCTTTCGCGCCCAGTAATGAAATCATCAGTCAATTATAAACTACTGGTAATGAGCTGCTCAGACCTAGTTTGTGGGACAGCGACACTGCTCATGCGCTGGATTCAGACAACTTGTGAACATGTTTGCGTCGGTGTGGTATACACATGTTGGATTTAACCAATTATTACATCATATGTATTTCCAATTTTAACCGCAGGTAAGAAGCGTTAAGATATATTATGTGAACCCTGCTTAATTAAAATTAAATTACACTTAATAAAAACATTGATTGAAAATCCAATTTTGTTTTCTATTTTGTTTTGTCCATCATCTTATTTGTCTTGCCCTTGCAACTAAAGGCGTTGCAATTTTAAGTTGCAATGCAAAAACTACTAACTTTAGTTGCTTTAAATAGGTTTCGGGAGAATCTAATGTAACTATAAATAATAATAACCAAACGCATAATAACCATAATTGCAAACGCACGTAACCTAAGTAGCGTATTGTACTGATACCAAAGTACTAGCAAAATTTCATGCAACACTAGGAAAACCACAAAAGAGCCAAATTTTCGGATTGGGGTTCAATTACAAGGTCATCCTAAAATGGTCGAAGGGCTGGGGGTCACCTATATCGCTGAAACCACCATAACTTTTTGATTAATGCAAAAACCCGTAAAAACCGGTTTCTAGATTTTCGGTTTTCGTGGTCACTTATGGGGTCATCTCAATAAAAAACAGGTTCTGGGGTCACTTTGGTCCTTGAAAACATCATAACTTCTTGTATCATGCTAAACTAGCAAAATTCAAACGAATCTGATTTTTCGGATTTTGGGGTCATTCAGGGGGTCGTCAAAGGGAGGGTGAAGGGTATGACCCATATGGCTCATTTTCGAATTTGGCCACCCCCTTGACCCCCACTACCTCTAGCTGAAAACTGAATTCAAAAAAATTAACTCGTTCGAGAGTTATTGCACAAACGGACGGACGGACAGGACATTCCCATAAAGCAGCTAATACGCTACTTAATAATAGTTTTTCGAATATAAATGCCAGTTATTTCAATTTTCAGTTTTTAAATTGTTAAGCCCGTTAAAAACATTGATTTTTTTAATCGCCCAGGTCGCTTCCATTTACTTGACCGTAGTTGTGAGCGTGGAGCGCTATGTCGCCGTGAGCCAACCTTTTAAAGCCCGAATTTGGTTTACCTGGAGAAAGCCATTTTATTTTGTCTGGGCGTGGTCTTATGTTCGCTTCTGTATAATTTGCCAATGTGGTTCGAGTTGGAAACGCGTGCCAATCATGATCAGTTTCCCGGTCTCACGACATATCAAACTGCGCTATACCGTGACCCCGCCTACATCTTCTACTAGGTCAACTTGGGATCTGTTATTGTCATTTGCCTCGTGCCCTTCGCACTGCTCGTTGTGCTAAATGGCTCCATTTACAAAGGCGGAATTTTTTTTTCTATTTTGCTTTCTATTTTTGTAAAGTCCTCATTCATATGTTTGTATTTATAAATTAATTTAAGAGTAATTTAAAAAAAATACATATTACACGTTGATATAAAAATGCATAAAAATTTGCCTGATTATGGAAATCAAGATATAGAGTTTAGAATTTGCAGACAAATTTTTTCGGAATTATTAACTAAAATATATTTTAACAGAAACTTTGAAGTCAAGTCAGCTTATTGCAGGTCTACATCTAATTTTGTTAATTTTTGTACCTTAATTTTCAGCTGTATGAAATGAACACTTTGAGCGACTTTGACACTGTTCCAGTGCCATGAGGCGTCTGTCACCCAAATGCTGCTCTGTATTGTCGTCTTCTTGTTATCTTACCTGCCGTCAATTGTAAGTACGCTGGACGCCTATCAAGTGTCCACGCCTCCATTGCTTGGTAGCGCCTCTAACTTCCTGTTAATGCTGAACGCTGCCTCCCATTTCATCATCTACTGTTTCATGAGTCGAAATTTTAGAAAAGTGTTTCTCCTTCTGTTCGGCACTATTCAGGAGTGTAAGTGCTCGGTTCCACAAAACGGAAAAGGGCATGTTCAGTTTCAGTTTTATTGTGGAAACTGAACGGAAACAGATCAAAAATCAGAAACATAAATAATTTTTTTTTATTAAAACAAGGAACAAGTGGAGTCGAGAGCTCATTTCCTCTGTACAGTTTATTGAGGTTAGTTTGTACTTTTGATTCAATGCCGTAATATTTTCGAAAATATCACTAACATATCTACGTAATTTCTAATTTCTGCAGTAAATAGTTTTTACCTTTTCAAAAATATTTTATTTAATAGTAAAATACACCGAAGCCCACGACCTTCGTCTATCGCACCTCTGGCCCGACTGTCACATCAAAAGGTCAAGGCCCACAGGAAGTGCAACGCTGCAATGATGCTCGTCGTTTAAAAAGATCACTAAAGTAATTCACAATTATTGCTTGGTGCGAGCTGTATTGAAGATGCTCGCCTAGATTTTATTTTGTAAAATTGTTGCGTTGAAAATTAACCCATCCCAGCATTAGTTAATAGCATAGTGTCGGGTTACAAAGACCCTTAAGTCCCAAGCGTCAACCCTACTCCTCCGAAGGCCCATCGACTCTAACCACTCGGGCTCAAGTGGACCACTAGAAGGGGAGGAGCCAATTAGCGCCCCGTTACGGAACCTTGCACCGTGTCCACGCGTACCCTCTGCACAGTATTAATTTTCCCTCTAGTTTCCCCTCACTTGCTCTGGACGGCGAGGATACATTTCGGAAGGCAGCGTGGAAGGACCTCGTCGCTCCCTCCAAGCCACTTCCAGCATTCGTCGTGTTTTAGTTTCTTTTGGTTTTGTTCTGTTCTAATAAAAGTAGTGTCCGCAAGGCCCTGTCGTTACACATTTACACCTTTTGAACTTTTTATTTGGCAGCAGATTGGGATCCGGGAGTCAAGTAGGCACTTGGCGTTTGCAACTTTGGTTCTCTCACCCCCTATTTCCATCTTAGGTCTTCTTAGCTCCTCCATTTTTTGCCATTTTTCCCTTAAGGTTCTCTTTGCCCCTTGACCCCGAGCGTCTCTTGCCCTTTCCCCTAGAAGTCCCTTTAACCTCTCGATAGTGAAATTGTAATGTTTTTATTAATAATCTAAAGGCATAATTAGTGATAAGGGTTAAAAATTATTAAAACCCTTAAGTTTGATGAGTAAATGATGTTGTACAATGGCATAGGTCAAGATAGGATAGGATACATGGAATAGACCACTATAACAAAGGCCAATATTGCATAGGCGACCACGGGATAACTCACTGGGTGATAGTCCCCTAGGGAATTCAATCAATCAATCAATCGTTTATTTGACATTCGGCGTAAGCCATAATCAACATGCCTCTAGGGAATTAGGTAATAGTTTGTTCAGTAATAGTTTATTATACAGTTTAAGTTATCCATTTATTTATTAGTTTGTATGACTTGTTGTTCCTTAGTAGTTTGGTATAAGTATTTAAAATTAGATAGTAACGGTTGTCAACACATTGGCAACCGTCACTGTCAAGGTGTTGACTAGTGTTGCAAGTAGCATGACTAGTAAACTAGCTATTAATCAAGTATTTTTGGTTTATTTGTTTATTTTGATGATCAAGTTTGATACTCTCGGCAAGTTGCGTATGTGTGCAAATGCAAGCGCTGGTCCTCTACACTATTAAAATGAAATTGTGTCTTTGCTTTACATGGAACCAAATCTAAGTAAGATACACTTTACTTTGCAAATTTTGAACGTAAAATGAAGCACTTGGTACACAGGTGACAGATATATATATATATATATATATATATATATTTGTAAGATAAGATAAGATTTCATGTATGGGAGATTTCAAGGTTTGAAATTTAAGATTCTTAGTTTTTTCAATTTGGATCTTATCCAGATTTGGTTTAGTTTAACTTGACTTATACATTAATTGCCAAATTCCGTTATCGTGAATGTGTAACAAGGTGTGGTAAATGGGAATGAATATACTAAACTTCCTTGCAATTTAAAAATCTTTGCAATTCTTGCAATCTAACACAACGTCAAAAATGGTTCCTACAAAAGTTGTTTCTTGTCTCAAAAAATTCACAATACTAAATTACAAAATAATTATCTTGGAAAAATAAACTACGCTGCTGACCTCACATGAGTCAACATTTGTAGGAACTTGAATACTAAATCACGTATGCTTTCAAATAGAATGGATGATTCAAAAAACTAAAATTGTAACTGTGAAACTAGGATGCTTCAATCAATGTTTTAATTCAAAACACTTTTCACATATATTACCAGAAAATACTAATAAAAAACAAATTGATTATAGTTTGAGTTGTAAGTGTTGGAATGTTTTAAATTACAGTGTTTCCTTTTCAATTGAGCTATTTTCGAACAAGTTTTTATGTAATATTATTGAATTGACAATTTGTAGAATATTTTGCTACTTCATTTCATTAGCGATAAAAGAAGGCTCAAACTTATATTCTGTTGCAGTTGCATGAAAGGAAAACAATTTTTTTTGGCAAATGACACGATGAGATTCTAGGCCATTGTTACAAATCAACAAACTATTCTGCATCTTGACGTTCAAGAGCATCAACCTTGCGAGGTGGAGTTTGAGGTATATAATATGACTTAGCAACGATTAGGAAGCAGAAATTTACAATTCTATGATTTTCCATAACGTTTTTACATTATGTTACAATAACATATTATGTTAAACTTTGGAACTAAGTTGTAGTTGCTCGTGCTCTATTGTAACCATAGAAAACAACTAATTGGCATGTGTAGCGTCACAATAGCATGATAAATTCAAATTTCCTAAATTTCTTTAGCAGGATGGGTATACAGAGTTGAAGCTATGAAAATGCAAGAACGGGTCCTTAAGCAACATAATATACTACGAAAAAAATTCGTGAGTTTTAATTTACGTTGAATTAAAAAATTTTTTTTAAACAACCGCAATCAAGTTCGAGAAACTTAAATTGGAAATCAATTTAACAGTTGCATAGTTACTAGTAAAAAAGCCCAATGCAGCTTTGTTAATTATTTTTTTAGTTTTAAAGTGGAAGGACATGCCAGTTGCTGACGAGGTTGATAAGCTCTTACAAAGGCGGGTAGAACAGGACCAAAAAAAATACCGCAAAAACTAGGAAAAATTAAAAAAAAATTCTAAACAAGAAACAAAAAATGCAGTGTAGAAAGGGGAAGCAAACAATTGATAAATAAGTTTCGCTATCTTGACTATGTTTAACTTAATGAAATTTTCTCAAAAATTAACAACCCCTTTTCATTTGATTGTTAGCCACACTATCCACTTCTTGCAAACTCTCCATCCTATCAAAAATTGACCTAGTTGATTTCTTTTACTTATCAAAATCTGCGCAAAAAATAAAAAATCTCAAGTTCATTAGGATGTCTCGGAGTCTTGGATTGTTCAAATGCTTTCATTTCAAAAGTAAACTCGCACAATCAGCCAGGTCAACATTCCAAGCTTTTGTTTATTTGGAAGCCTTTCCAATTCTCTACTTTTCTCAAAAAGTTTGTTCATCACCGTGTTCAATCAAGTAAAACCGTCACACCCTGTTATTTGTTTCAATTGCAGCAGATAAATATATGTGTCCGTCCGATATGAACTGTGTAAAACTATATTCGCAAACTCGTTCACCACTTTAATTGGCAAGTTATGACCTGGCTTCCCCAAATTCTGTATGTACGAGCTGTATGACGGTATTATTTATTTAGAACTAATTCATCTCAAGATTCACGCTTTAGTGTATGGCTAAAAACAGACGCTCAACAATTGTTAATTAATTAGTGAATGGAATAAAAAAAATCACAACTCCTCTGATTATTTTTTACAATTAGCATTATAAACACGGCGTGTGATCCGATTGCGGTTTTTGCTAGAGCTAGAGCTAGAGCTATTTAGGTTACGACTGGACAGGAATCCAATGTCCAACATATCTGTGGTATGGCTACTACGTCGGCGGAATAGCCACGACAGGCCTCTGCACCTTTGCAGTAATTGGAAATATAGTCAGCATAATTGTGCTTTCGCGTCCAGCAACGAAATCATCGGTCAATTGTATACTGCTGGTAATGAGCTGGTTCAAGTGACAACGACACTGCTTATGCGCGGGGTTCAAGGAATTTGTGAACATCATTGTGTCGGTCTCGTGTACACATTTTGGATTCAACCATTTATTACACCATATCTATTTGCAATTGGAACCATAGGTATGAAGCAATAAGTTATATAAAGTAAACCCTGCTAAAATTAAACTACACTTAATAAAAACAATATTTGAAAAATCATTTTCTAGCTTTTTTTAAAAGCGTTGAAATTTTAAGTTACAATGCAAAACTACTAGCTTCTGAAGCTTTTTATAATGGTTTTTCGAAAATAGGAAGTAACTATTAGTAATAACATAATAATAGTGTTCGAAGTATAATTGTCAGTTATCTCAATTTTTTGTTTTCAAATTGTTAATCCCATTAAAAATAGTGCCGTTCAGTGTTTCGTTACGTTTCTATCAAGAAACGAAAACGAAACCGACACCGATAGTTGGAAACGGAAAAAAATTGTCACCGTTCTAATTTCATTTTATGAGAATGGTATAAATGCAACAAAAATTAAACCCATTGTACCTTTTTGCTGTACAAATATTCTCAAAGTTCTATCTTTGCAACTAAAAGCACAAAGATATATTTCAAAACTTGTTTTACTAACTATTTACATTAAGATTTTGTTCCTGTTCAGCATTAAATCCGTTTTTAACATATAATGCTTCAAAGATTCTTCAAACTAATGAGAACAAAATTTAGCACGCACAATGATCAAAACTGTATGTAATTTTTGAAATATTCCCACGTTTTTGCTCAGTTGAATGTTGTAAAAGTACCGGTTTCCAAAGCGCCGTTTCTTAAAATATTGGAACTGGCACTGGAAACCGGTTTCTTTTCGTTTCTGAAAATGGAACTCAAATTAATATACCTAATTAAATAGCTATAAATTTTTCATAGCCCAGGTCACCTCCATTTACTTGACCGTACTCGTTAGCGTGGAGCGCTATGTCGCCGTGTTGCAACCCTTGAAGGCCCGAATTCATTTTTCCTCAAGAAAGTCATTTTTATTTTGTCTGGGCGTGGTTTTATTTTCGGTTCTTTACAATTTGCCAACGTGGTTCGAGCTGGAAACGCGTGCCAAGTCCAATCATGGTCAATTTCTTGGTCTTACGGTACGTCGATCTGCGCTATTTCGTGACCCCACTATTACGTTAACCGTCTCTTTCAGCCTAGAGGAGAGTGATCCTCAAAGAAAGAGAAATAATGACAAAGGCCAAATTGGCAACAAATTTAGAATGAAATGCAAAACTACCGTTTGTACAATAATTGTAAATAATATAATTTAATTAAGGATACCGAACCAGGATTTAGTTTTGTAAATAGTAGATGTAGTTTGTAGAGTAGTTAGTGTAGGTAGATACTGGGACAATTAGAATTAGGGAATTAGAATTAGGGCTAATGTTAAAGGAACGTGGACTTGGCTGGAATCCTGGAGTAGTCCTGGAGCAGGTGATTCCTGGAAAAAGTTGGGGAGCCAAGTGAAGAACTAGTCTCCTTTTCCAGACTCACTCCTCCAGCGTGATCCAGAGCACGCCTTCGAGAGTGGGAATTCTGGGGAACGGTCCTGGAGAGATGCGCCGTGGAAGATGTGCTGGAGAGAAGTGGCGTTGGTGGCTTATGGCCACGGAATCGCCACAGGGCCCTCCCTCTCTACGCTTCGGCCCGAAGCGATTTCCGGAAATCCAAAATGGCTGTAACGGCGATAATGCGCGGAGTCATCATCATGATAGTCATCTTGTCGGCGGAGTCCCGATTTATGTCTTCAATTTGTCCTTCTTTCGTGCCGGTCGTATTGGCGGAAAACTAACGGTAGGGTTATTTTCTGCTTTGTCACGTAAACATTTACCTGCATTTCTTAAACGCAAAAGATGGGCAGTCCTCCTATTCTAGAAGGGGTTTGTTTAGCCAGATTCAAAAATTTTACAATTATACGTTGCGCCGCTGGTCTCACTTTGATTGTACGTTGGCATTGACTTGAATACTTGTTGTAAAGTTGTAAAAAGCCACATTTAATTTTTGACCTAAAAAAACGGAAGTACCTACTGCCCGGAGTTTGACCACCCCAGATACTAACCACATTTACTTGCAAAATATGGAGCTTGCATTTTCAGCGGTCTCTGCAGAATATGATAATACCCTAAAATTTTTGGGTATTTCGACATTCGACATTTAATTTTAGAAATACTGGAATTACATTTTACCCGATGCTTTGCTATGAACCATTCCAGTCACAAATCTAATTTACGTACAAAATTTTGCGCACGTAGCTCTACGGGTTTTACGGGATTAACACGATAACTTTAGGGTATAATGATATTTGGCTTTTGACCCTAGAAAAACCGGAAGTAAGTTTGTCCGGCGTATGGCTTTAGAGCTTCTTATTTCATACCTCACTTATGTACCAAATATGGTGCCCGTAGCCCCTGTGGTCTTTGTGGGATTAAATAAAACACGTCAAGTTTAGAGTATTTTGACATTTGACTTTTGACACTGGAAAACCAAAAAGTAAATTTCCCTCGACGTTTGGCTTTAATCCGCATAATTTCCAAGCCTCATTTATGTACTAAACATGTCGCCACTAGCCCCGTCGATCTTTGCTAGATTGGATTAAACACTTTGACCTTTGACCCTAAAAAGACCGGAAGCAAATTTTACCCGGAGCTTGGCCTAAATCACCCCATTTACAAAGCTCATTAATGTGCACAATTTTGTGCTCCTAAACCGAGCGGTTTTTGCAGGATTATATAACACACGTTAAAACTTGGGCATTTGGCATTTGACACTGGAAAAATCAGAAGTGGAATTTGCATGAGGTTTAGCCCTATATTAGACCCTGGGAAAACCGGAAGTGATTTTTGCCCGGAGTTGGCCCCTAAACCAGCGCAGGCGCATGCGCAATGTACATGTAAAATATGGCGCATGTTGCTCTAGCGGTTTTTGCAGGCATCGATGTCACATACTGACGGACGGATGGACGGACTAACCATTTTATAGAATAGATAAAGTGATTATTGGCAAACTGATATTTAGGTCTGATTCAAGGAACGGAAATATAGTCCATAAATAGTTTTGGGGTACTGACATATAGTCCATAAATGGCCCGTTGCACGTTTTCAACGCAAATTACAATAAAATGCCTCCAAACTTAATTATAGAATTGTAACCAGCGTTTTTTATTCCTACAAATTGAGAGAAGTATCCTGAAAACTTAGACTGTAAAGAGATAGTAAGCCTTCTCGCCCCGTAAGTTTGAAACTTACAAATTGGGAATTTAGGAATCGGGAGCTATAAAAAGATGGTACGTGAGGGTGGCAGTGGGATTGCAATAGATCTCAATCACGGCTATCATTAGGACCTGTGAGACGTAAATGATACTTTAGAGTCAATAAGGCTTACCACACATGTCAACCTTTATTAAATTAATCACTTGTCAACACCAATTAAGTTTGACCCTATTTTAAAAACATCGCTTTGTTTTATACGTACCGTATTAGTGGACCACCACGTACACCGCGGTGCGCGTTCATGACTTCTTCCACTTTCCACCAGCTAATTGTTGCTCCTTACGGAAGCTGAGCTAATGATATGGGTCAGGAAGATGATACAAGGGTCCTGTCAAAGCACCTTTTTTTTGGATTCTTAAGTGTAATTGAAATCTCCCTCATATGAATAAATAGAATACGGAATTAATAAAAATCGAATGTAAGCATTTGTGTAAAAAAAATTTCATTAATCTTAAATTTTATTTTGATGCAAAATTATCATTTTAATTTTTGGAATGCATGAAACAAAGTAACGTAGATCACAAGTTTAATACAACCTGGAAAAATTTAGTTGAGTTTGAAACATAAAGAACGAGTAAGTTACATACGTAATTTTTAACAGAAATTGCGAAAGTACAATGCAATTGACGAAGTGGTTGCCGAGTATCTTTTAACGCTACTACTTGCACTAACGTTTAAAATGGAGGTTGTTGATGATGCAGCCAGTAAGATTTCTCGCAAGTTTGCAACTATTTTGACAGACAAAATCGTTCGAAGTTGGAGACAATGAAACTAGGGCTGCCCGGGGTCTGCACCAAAAATTACCATCACGGAGGTGTATTCATGTCATTTAAAACATTTCATACTGAAAATATTTTTTCAAGGGGTTGCGTTTCTCAACAAATAGTACTGATTACTCTCTCAGTGATGTGGACACACGTTTTTGTATGTGTAAACGACGTAAGTAAAAGCAACAAAGTTAGGCAGCATTATGAAGTACATCAAGAGATGGCACTGATGCAAACGTAGCTTCCAAATAATTTATTAGAAGGTTTTTCGCCTCACTCCCACGGGAGACGAAAATTAGGAGGTGGAAATCATGTCAAACTTTTACAGAGTCATATGTAGCTGATTCAAGCAATATTTAGTCTACAAATGCATATGTTCGCTAGAAAAAATGTTCGTCAGTACTTTTGGAATATTGTAACCTATCCTTTGGTCAAGGTCTGTCTTCTTCAACTTTAAGTTTCTTCAATATTGTTTATTGCACAGAGCATTGCACGGGTTCTACTACAAGGCCATGAAACTTTGCCCTATTATTTTCAACAAGAGTAGGTGCACTACGCTGCTAAAAGTAACGTCAGCATTTTTCTCGGCGGTGATGACGCGCCCTTGATGTTTTTTACTAGAATTCTAGAGACATTTTAAATCAGTGCTCATTTCTTCAACGCCTCTCTCCTACACCTTTAGAAATCGGCTATCTTCAATTCCAGAAGTACTCTTGTTCAATATAATTATGGAAATCTATAAGCTGCTAGTTGCATTTGTACTTGAGCTGCTTCTTCAGCCAGCAATTGGACGGGTAAAGAAATAAGTCAACACATTATTAACACTGTTTCCTTCCTAAGCATGTCCGCGATAGGGCAAATATTACAATCCTGCGTGTTCTACTTTTCTGATAGATATGGCGGAGTCCCAATATGTCAGAACTCGCTAACGTCGGTTTATCCCTTGTTCAAGCGGGAAAGTTTACATACAATGACCCAAACAAATACAAAATTACATCGCTATCTTCACCCAACGATATGCCTCAGTTTTGCTTCTCATAGCAGGAGAAATGCCTTCCGTTAATCCTCCTGGCGTCTTTTTTTGCAGCACTCAATACTTCCAGTTCTTCTTGGACGTTGTCTACCTTCAGAGAATTTGTATTTCAACAAGGCCTTTGTGGAAAAACTCCCTTGCAACTATTACAAGAGACGGCAGAAAGGTATGATAAACGCCGAATTGCAACTCTGCCCCAATGGAAAGATGGGAGGTTGTTTTCCGAGGTTATGGAAAAAGCCGATTTGGTTAAAGCTACAGTTGAAGCTGTTAACGCGAGTGGGTTACACGGAGTTAAGCAATTTTGGATTTCAAGTAGAGAGCTTATAGTAGTGTTGTACGAAGACAATCAAAAGTGCAAATGTAACTTCGTAGCTTATGCAACAGTACACGATAGGGTTACTGGAAGAGAAAATTGTGTTCAACTTGTTGGAAACGAGTTTGATGCACTCGTGAAGGCAGAGGACGAGTTTTGGAAACGCTATGAGGGGCCATTTTCTTTTGGATGGTTTAGGCTAGAAATGGTTTATGGCGAAGAAGAAGGAAAAAATTTACACAAACTACTGTGTGCCGGTATAAATAAAATTGCAAACTGGATACCAACTAAAACATTACTGATTAGAGCGGAACTGAAGACGATATATTCTGAAGACATCAAGTTTGTTGGACAGTATTCAGATTCTCTCAAAGATGCCATTTTCTTTGTCAGTGAAACTGGATGGAATGTAAAACATGTTAGTGAGATACAACCACTGCCGGCAGCCGTATGTCACAATTTTGAGAACATTCGGAACTTGAATATTGTTTCAATACCACATATTTCTGACGAGGCGCTGGTAAGTTTTTAGCTTATATTTCTACCGGATTGCCAACTCCGGTGCCCAGTTATTGCAATTACACAAAAAATACTGTAAAAGTAAAAAATTGAATTTGAGTTACGAAATGGTTGACACTGAGCTTTATGGAGACAGTTAAAATATTTGTCTTGGGATTCTTACTCCTATACGTTCTCCGGGATAATTGCCTTATTGCCGCTCTTAATTAGCCAATTAGTGCAACGCTTTTCAATTAAACTCCCAAACTACAAATAAAAATATACAATTCACATTGAAACAATTGCATATAAAATTGCAAACTCAACTCAACTCCACTCTCACCTCTGCCCTAATCCTAACTTCAGCAACTCTCACAAGATTAAAAAGTGTTTTCAATTTTTTTTTTGAAAACTTCCCCAACATGCCAGTTCTAGGTGAGGAGAATCCAGAGTTTAGATAAGACTAACATTACGATCCTCTTAACCGATGACGGGCTTCTCTAGTTTGTATCAAATAAAATGAACAGCATTTATTAACTAGCAGAAGCAACGCGAAAGCTAGTTTATGTTTTTCACGACTCTGTCCGTCCGTCTGTCTGATTATCACAATTAACTCAAGAACTACTCAATATATTTCAAATCTGTTTTCAGATGTGGGTTTGTTTGTTTGTTTGGGCATCTAAAACCGTGTTTATTCTGTCTCAAAGTCGGATCTATTTCCCTAACTAGTCGTGAAAAATTAAATAAAAACCCCGCACATACAGGTTAAGCGATTCCAGCAATTTTCCTTTTTTCATTTTCTAAACTTTCAATTTTTTTCTTGATTTTCGAGAATTTGTACAATATTCTTAATGACCCAAGTGGCATATGATCGTTTTACTTCATTTCTATGACCCCCTAAATGACCCCTATGTGTACAAAAGAGTACAATGCGCGACTTGTTTATGTGCGTTTGCCATGGCTTATAGTAATTGGCCAGGTAGAAATTTTTTGACTATTCATACTTTATTTGTACTGCAAAATTTAGCTTCAAATAAATGAGATGAATGTACTTACCTTATTTCCGCCTCTGTAGCAAAATATTATAAACTCTCTGTATGCTAGATACTTTCTTTACAAAACAAAAAAAATTTGTATTCTGTATATGCTTACCTTACACATAGTTGTAAGGGTTGGACAGTGACCTCCACTGCCCAGGCCTTTACTAAAGGAAATAAAGGGACAAACGGTTACTTAAGGGGCTCTTTGGCCCAAGGCTGGGTTTATTGGACCCTTAAACCTAACCTAAAGCCCTCTAGGGCTACAAA